>NSDO01000181.1:87350-155071 GCA_002286825.1 Lagenidium giganteum | reverse complement strand
TCCCGTGGTTCCACCCGGATAGCGGGATCTTCATGCAATAGTTATATGCGTAAGGTAACGCCGGCGCAATACACTCTACTACTACTACTACTACTCAGCACCATCGCTAGCTAGAGCATGTTTCACAGCCATGGCCAACGGCCGAGCCGAGGCAACCAAACTCCGCCAAGCAGTGAACGTAATCAATTTTAGTTTCCACGAGTCAGCGTGCGGTCGTTCTCAGGTTGTGATGCTTTGTAGGAACCGTTGCGTGCACCGCCTCTATCAGCGCGGGGCACCGATCAGCCGAATCAAACACAGCAGTAGCTCCCATGGTGGCGGCCGATGCATCGATGCGGCGTCAGAGTGAGTCAATCGGCGCGCGGACGCCGAAACCATCCATCGAGTGGCGCTCCCTCCCCGATGCATCGTTCAACAATATCGTCCCCAAGATCATGTACGCAAACGCACGAACACGCACCTGCATCTGACCTGCTGCTGTTTGCATCGAACTGCGTGGCATTGCTCACCGCGAACGCACGTTCCACTTGCCCTTTGATGATTTGTTTGCAGCCTGTCGGCGATACCGACGCTGCAAGCGCTGCCATCGGTGTTTCTCAAGCGCGAAAGCAACGGCTGGACGCTGTTGCATGTTGTATGTGGATGGAAGAATGCTCACGAGCTCGTCACGCTGTTCCTGCGCGCCAACATCACCGTAGGATCTTGTTTTGCCTTCGCAAATCTGAAGTTACTGGCGTATGGCTTTCTAGGATAAGAGGCGGCACAGGAAGGCCAAATCCCGTCCTGCAAAGTGCTGCTGAAATTCGGTGCCAAGCCCAACCTCACGCCAATTCGTGCTGCCGCCGAGGTGGGCAACGATGCCATGACCAAGTGGCTTCTCGCCACCGCCGAGGCTGCTGTGCACATACAAATTCGCCGTGGTGCTGGACCACTCCAAGCGTGGCCAAGTGGCCGTCCGCTACACGGGTCTCGCTCGCATTTACGGCCCACCATCAACGCCCGTGGACGAGACCGCGCTGGCGCTTGCAGCTCGCTCAGAGCACGCTCGTGAAATCTTGTCGCACCGCTTGATGAAGTACATCATGCGCGCGAAGTGGAAAATCTTCGGACGCGCAACGTTCCGGCGCGAGATCGCCGCTTACTGCACACTACTGGCGTCGTACGCGCTGCCCACCATCGCTGCTGATCCTGACTGGACGCATCTGGCAAACCCCAGCGACTACTTCGTTGCAGTCATGCGCGCTATCTCGTGGCTGTTTAGCGTCTTACTGCTCATGACGGTTGAGCGCAACGAGTTCCTCGGTGGCAAGATCCGCACGTACTTCAAATCGTTCTGGAATGTGCTCAGTTTGTTCACTTACGTGCTAGTGCTCGTAACGATTCCGTTCGAGTGGATGCATACGACGACGTCCAAGGCCGCACGTAACAGCATGCTGGCGCTCATTAACGTATCGCTCTGGATCAACTTGCTTCCATTTCTCGAAGAAGAACGGGCTGCTCATTGCCATGATGAAGCACATGGCCAAAGATGTCTACCGCTTTCGCCTGCTGTACGTCGTTTCGTGCTCGGTTTTAGCTGCGCACTCTTCTTGCTGTTGCAGGGCCAACCAGGCTACGAACGCTTTCTCCAGTCGTTGATCACGGTTTACCTACTGCTGTTTGGACAGTTCACGTACGATCTGTTCAACCAGGCCGAAGGCTGGACACGGTTTATGTGTAACTTGCTGCTCTTTGTGCACCTCATGGGCGTCGTGGTCGTGTTGCTCAATATACGTGTGGCAAGGATGGCCACAACTTACTCAGACGTTTGGGGATTCGCTGATGGCGAGGCAGAGCAGAGCCACGCCAGCTCCATCATCTCCAAAGAGCGCGCTATGACCGCTCATGAACGAGAACGCAGGTTCCAGCAGGCGCTGCATCCTGTACCCAGACGCAAGAAATCCACCATGCTCGGAAGATCGGGCGTGGTGCAGCCTGAAGGTGACCAGCTTGGCAGTTCATCTCAGACACGAGCAAATGCTAAGCAAATCGTGCTCTCGCACATCACGGAGAACATCAAGGCAGCGCCGGACGAACGCTATCCGAGGCGGCGGTCAACTGGGGTCGGCAGTCATTAATGCTGTTAGTGCCGCTGGCGTAGCGAATGAGAACCGATCGACAAGCTCCACCTCCAGCGAACAGGAAGTGTCAATGTTGTTGTGGTGGTGGTGGTCTATTACGTGCGCCCGGAGGTAACGATAACACGGGAAAGAATGTGCGTTGGTCCTCGCCGCGGGCGTCGGACTGTGGGGGCTGTGAGGCGTCGCACCGGGCGCGGACACGGATGCGAGAAGTCCATTTGCCGTTCCGTGCTGGACAAGTCCCTGCTTGAGGACTGGGTTGCGCAGGCTGTGTCAAGACCAAGGAACACTTCGCGTTCTTGTGCCGCAACGATGGGATCGGCAGTGAGCGGCAGTACCTGGATGAGACGCGCAAGGCGTCGAGTGTGATTGTGGGGATAACCAGCTGATCGCGGCGTCCCCGAAGAGCTCCGATGAGATAAGCTTGAGGAATGTCGGTGTCCGGGTCCTGACGACGGAGTCGCCCCAGTGACGTTGCCAGATATGGGCCAGAGTAGTGAGGACGTCAGCAGACCACAACGCGGTGAGGTAGCTGTGCGCTGTGCGCTGTGCGCTTTACGTCGAGCGTGTCGACCCCGATGACGTCCGGCAGCTCTATGCCGTCCAGGAAGAGTCCATGCACAACTCGAGCGGACCATCCATGTCGATCAGCTTGCTCGTGAGCATGCTGGACCAGAGTTACTTGACCGACTGGATCGACGAATCCAAATCTTTGCCCGAAGACCCTAGATCTCCTCGAATCGGCACTGGATGACGACGCGGTGAGTTCAGGTGGACATCAGCTCGGGCTGCTGGAAGACGGCATCCGATATGAAAAGCCGATCCACAAACGCGACGAGGACAACGTGAGAACGACCGTGCAAGAGCTGCGGGATCAGATCAAACACACCAAAGCATCTGTTCAGCAGCTAGATCAGCAATTAGCGGCGCTGCGAAAGACATTGCTCGAGAACAAGACTCACTGTTCTCACGATCAAACTCATACGACTGGTGCCAATGCCATGACCAGCGTAAAGGCCACATCTCGTGCGACCTTCGCTGCAAAGACACAATGTTTACGAAAGCCATCGATGGCGAAGAAACTGCGCCAAAGCACACGAAATGGATGACCACTGTGCTTAGTCTCTTTCGAGACGCAAAAGCCCCAGTTGCTGCGCAGTGCCGAGATAAGACTGCGCCCATCCCCCAATGGGTTTGGTTCAAAGCAAGTGAAGCTTCCCTAGCTTCCACAGTAAAGATAGTTGCTCACAACGCTACTTAGAGTGGCAGTCGAGTTAGCGAAACAAGAAGGAACGTGAGTGGCAGAGATTGGGATGAGACGTGCACCTGCGGTCTGGGTGACTTCCTGTGGCTTCCATATCGCGTCGAGCTCTATTCTGAACCAGACGTCGCCACTTATCCTGCTGGCGACTGTAAATGCTCCGACTGTTCTTTCGCGATTGCTGATGTGGAGTTCTCGGTTCTCGCAACGGCTGTAGTTGCGCTTGGCTCAACCACGGCGGCCCAATGTCTTCATGGCCACAGAACAGGGGCAATGCGCTGACTATAGCCGCAGCTCCATCCAGCTACGTGGCTAAGGTAACATCATAAAAAGCAAGGAATGCTCCGGATTTTGGACGTGCATTCAACGAGCTCGCACTGTGGTCAACTGCAGGAGTTTGTGGTCACTCGTCGCTCCGTCAACAATACTGTGGCGTTCACCATGTTGGAATATGCAATCGACAGTGTCAAATACCCAGCCAAACAAGGACCCATCGCCTGAGCTCATCGTCCGACCTCGTGGGACTGAGTTTGGCCATTTTCGTGTTGCACGTCGAGACCGAAGAGAAGCGCGTGAAGGCCGGGTCGCTCGTCGAGTACTTCCGCTCGTACCTGCACTATCACATCAAGGCTTTGAAGACGTAGTTGCACATCCACTCGACAAGGATGGCGTGGTGATCCCCAACAATGCGCAAGCAACCGGCAAGGTGGACTGCTACAAGACGTATCCACGTGATCAAGACACGCACGGATGTGATCACTGGTGAGAGAACCGATTGAACAATTGACTCTCGACGCAATGGCGACGTGTATCTTGTTTCCGATAGCGGATGAACTGGTGAAGCCACACGCATTCACGATTGGGTGCATGGTCAATGTGAGATTCTAGCGATCAGCTCTTCAAGTAGTCGTGAAGATTGATTTTGGTGGTCCTTTCAGTTCACAAGTTTGGCTTTGTCGGTCCTTTTGGGTCACTGGCTTGGCTTTGTTGGGCCTGTTACGCCAAGCAACACCAATGAATAGCAGGAGAAGAGCGGCCCAGCCACCGTGGAGGCCACAAGAAGGCACGCTTGCCTGCACATCGTCCGGGACAAATGTCGACCCCAACGCGCACAGTGCAGACCACGAGCTTGCAGCGTACACAAACAGCTTGATGTAGCGTAAATACCTAGAGAATGTTGAACGAAAAGTCACGCTCTTAAGTGTGATTGCACTCCATCAAAATTGAAGAAAAATGGACTGGCGTACCACACTGAACAGCACGCTTGGAGCTGGTAGACGATTCCAAACAGAAGCAAGTTACCAAACAACGCAACACCAAGGTAGAGCCTCTGCAACGGAAAATCACAAATTTATAAACCGTTTGTTAATGCCACTCAGCGATGATTGAAGGAGTGCGCAACGAACCACGTGGGAGACGAAGAATACGAGCGCGCCGACCATGAACGCTTTGACGATCTGTGAGGCGACGTTGATCAGCGGTGCCGTTAGCAGGTCGACGTTGAGTTGCGGAAAAAACACCTGCGAACTGCCAAATGCAAGTGTGGCAATCGGCACGAACGAGCTCATGCCGATCAGACTTGGAAACGCAATGTAAAGGTGCTCTCGCTTCCAACAGACCATGCGGAGATCGGCACGTAGTAGATACTGTCCTGGCACGCCCGATTCTCCGCATGCCATTTCTGCGTAAAACTGCTTTGCTAGGGACTGTAGAGACGATACATTGGGTTAGCTGGAGAGTCTGCAACGAGATGTAGCGATACGACTTACCATCAACAGCGGTCCACTGAGAAGGTTGGGCAAGACAAAGGTCACAATGTTGTTGACAAACGGGATGCCCCTGAACTTGTTGGACGCCTTGAGCACAAACCACCACAGAACTAGGCCTGCGACTGCGACGCGTTGTCGGATCTCAAATAAATCGACACTTCCGGTGACATCTACACCGAAGTTGCTAACGTCGACGGTGGCAACGGCCGACACGAACAGCTCCGGTTTGTACATGCCTTTCCACACGGAGAGCGACGTCGTATTGAGTTGGCAGAATTCGAGGATCAGGTTCATCAGGACAAGGTGGTTGCGCCAGCAGTCCAGCGAGTCGGTGAGATTGATATCAGTGACCTGTCGCACTTCCCGGAACAACGGTAGTCGAGTTGTAAGCAACAGAATCGACACCAGAGCGAGCGAAATCCACAGCGCCGCGTAAGCGCATGCCAACGACGACAACCAGCCTGCGAGGTCGTGGGAGACAGCATACGGGACCACAATGGCCACAAACAGGACTGGAAAGCCCAACGCAACGAACGCAAACAGCCGACTGGACCAGAAACCATCAAGACCCAGGTTTCCGTTCTCAGCCGACCATACACAGCACAGGTCCATCACTAGGTGTTTCGCTACTACCAAGAGCGCAATACGCTGTACCTCGACCACTGTCAGCGTAATGCTTTCGGTAGCGCACGAGGAAACTCTGACCGCTGGGACAATCGCAGCAGAGCGCTTCTGACGTGGCGCGATGCCTTTCAACACAATACGTCGCTTTTCGCAACCTGTATTCCCAGCAGTCTCCGCACCTGGCTCACGACCGGCTGCTTCCTGAACCCGCCAAGCATCGTCGAAGAGTGCCGTTGCTTCGTCTACAGCATCCAATGCAGCAGCCCATCGCCAAAGAGTGAGCACAATAGCCCACCAAACCATCCAGTACGTTGCCGTACTGATCATGCCCGGGCGATAAAGAAATGATGGAAATGCCATAGCGTCACCAAATAATAGCTCGAGTCGTGAAGCGCTCAATGGATCACGATCGTGGAAAGCTCGAAGTCGCTCGTACCGAATTTCCTCCAGTGATGTCAGATTTTCCACGAGCGGAGCTGTTGACCGCATAATCTGATCAGTGCGGCGCGACCAATCGCACTTCCCAATGGAGCTCAGACATCCCAGCCAACCACGAAAACGTCTGGTTTGTGCGCTGTGTCGTATTGATGAGTCCTTCGTGCCATCGTGTGGTTGCACGCGACGCTTCTTGTCTAAGTCACGTTTTGGCTTAACTGGTCCCAGCAAGGACGCTGCTGCCCTCGGTGCTATTGTAGCGTTGGACTGAGCTATGGTTCCTGACTTGAGACGGTCAAGAACAACTGCGTAGAGCTGAAGACGCTCGATTGGTTGCAACCAGAGGTGCATGAGCGAAGTCGGCGCCTGCATCCGTTCAAACGAGTCCCAGTGGGGCATCCGATGGCAATGCAGTGTCCACACCGAAACTAGCGGCAGCAGTGGTCGCCAGTCCGCGTCTTGATCGCTATCCTGCACATGCGCTGGCAACACCTCGGGGGGCGAACCGGGAATACCATGCTCCACAACGTTTTCGAAGTGGCATTGAGACGACAGCTCGCGAAATACAACACGGCTGCCTGTGGACGCAAGTGCAGGTGTTGTCTTGGTTTCGCTGGCACGTTCAAAAAAGAAATTCTCCATCTCGGGCATGTAGCAATCACTGACAGCGGTCATGGCGGCACCAAGCTGCTCCCAAAACTTTAATGACTCCGCCTGGAAAGCTTGCGCCACAGCATTCAAAAACGGGTCGGACATTCTCTCCAGGTTGTCCACCAACGGTTTGCACAACTTCGCTGGCTCTTTGTCTTCGTACGAACCAAGCATCTTCTTGTGGTGTGTGGCGCTATGCAGCAGGCCCATCAGCTTACCGATCTGCTCCTGCACTTTGTCTCGAGAAACTTCACCGCTGTCCGTGAGCACCTTCTTTGGCGCCCAAACTCGTTCGGGAGGGTCTTGATCACACAGCGGCTGCTTCTCTGCGTTTGTATGTAGCAACTTTGTCAGGCGACCAAAAAGTCGAGCAATGGCATGCAGTAGTTTTAGCGCAGCACTGCGCAGAACGGTCGAGCCACAGGTCGAATACGGAAGACTTTGCCTGTCCAGAGGCGTCGTGGCAGTGTTTGGGCTGTGAATCGACGCCGAGGTCGACGCCTTGAGCAGGATCGCACCAAGAGCCTTGGTATTCGACTGTTGGGAGTGAGGACACACTTTTTGGGTGTACGCATCAGCATCGATGACGCTGCTGGCGATACTAAGCTTAACACGTCCGAGAGTCACGTCTTGAGGCCAGAAAGGCAAATACAGACGCACTTCCACATCCAGCGCGTGTTGCAACGCCGTCGTGGACGTCTTAATCTCGCTGCTGATACCTTTGTATTGGCAGCGGTGCCGTGACTGCAAATCATCCGAGCTCGTCTGGAACAGACGACACTCCGTGTCCCTTAGAGCTTTCGTAAAGCGAATGAACTGTTCTTTACCGTGCGCTTTGATGACCAAGTAAGGACGAAGACCCAGCAGTACCCACCGCGAATACAACTCGAGACCTAGTACGTGCAGGGAAACTGGGCGTGGCGTTCGGTCACTGGCGGATGACTCCTGGGATGATGCTTTCCCACCTCGGGCATCGATGGGAATGGCCAGCAGATTTTTGAGCACTAATTGAAGATCCTGCAGTTGGTGACCATAGAATGCTCGATCGATGTCGCCGTACTGGACTACCAGGACTAGCCATTCCAACACGCACAACAACTCCAGCAGGAAGGATTCAACTACCTCAGCGTCGCTGGTTTTACCCGTTGAAGACAGCGCTGCTATCAGTGCTTCCTTTGCGAGCTTGACACTGTAGAAGGCGCCCTGAGACATCTTAATCGCCTGCTGCGCATCGATCATGACCGTCAGCAGCTCGGCGTCTGTGGCCTTCTTCTCAAATTTGCGGTACACGACTTCGAGGTAGCTATGCGCAAATTGAGCAGTCTTCTCAACGATATCTCCCAGCACAACAACAATGTCAGATTCCGCAACATCGGCGCTGTCTTGAAACTCAGATAATTTCTCTGCTAGGTCATTGACACCTCTCTTGATTAGAGTCATTCCATGGTCTCGAAGATACTCGGGGATGCCTTTGTTCAAACGGCCAGCCTGCGACGCGTACCAGAGAGTGCAATGCACCACTTTCACCAGTGTGCGGTTTTTCATGCGCGACTCGTGCATAGTCTCGTGCATCACAGTCAGAAGCAGCCGCGTCAAGTCCTGCTGCGTCAATTTCCAACCAAACACACGAGCGAGGGCACTGGGAGTCTCCGTCAGCAGGCTCGAGATTTCGACCATTGGCAACACCGCAAAGCAACGCGCGACGACAGCGGATGCCAACGGCAACCAACCCAGCTTGATATTATCTCCCCGTTGCCCACGCCGGCACGCGAACCAGACTGCTGCGAGCAACAGCGCGCCGACCGAGATATTGGGTTCGGTCAATGCTCGCACCATGTTGCCTGGTCGGGCCATGAACACTGGACGTTCCGTCATCAAACCCACAAGCGTGAGGAAATCGCAGAGCGCGGTGGTGACCACATGCTCGGCGTCGACACTCTGCAGTCCCGATGCAACGCTCAGCACGGTCGTGTGCACGCTCCATCGAAGGGCACCACCGGTCACGAGGAGTCGAACATTTGAGTTTGACGAAGCACACAGCAGCAACGCCGAGTGCACCGTGTGAATGGCATGCTGCCATCTTCGAGTGATGTCATCTGCGTCGCTTGAAGATGGTGCCAGCGATGACCATTCGTCTAAAAAGGTCACTACGAACCGCGATAGCAACAAGAATCGACCACAGGGTGTCCTGGCCGCTCGTAAGAAGAAGTTGGCGACAACGCACATGCGTTCAGTTCCCTCGATCGGCGACTTACATAACAGCGACAGCACTCTCAGGACAGCAGCCAAGTGCTGGTTGTTGTCGTCAGGCGATATCGCAGACGCCTTGGCCTCATTCGTGAGGAACTGGACCAGCAGATCGCACAGCGCTGAGAGCAACGTTTTTGCCGCCGATTGCCACATCATACACATTGGTTTCTTCTTAATACCGTCGTCTGGCTGGGTATCGAGCAACGCGTCGCTTTCGCACAGCTGCAACAGCCGCTCCATCACGAGCACACACTGTAGAAACAGTGTTTCGTTCTGTTCAGTTGCATGGAGCACACGAGCAAGAAAGTGGGCAAGGTGGCACAGGATCTCGCGTGAGAGTGGTATGTCTGGAGTCCCTACGAGCTTATACACGATCGGGACCGCTGTTAGACACAGCGCGTGCGTTCCACCGACGTCGTTCGCCAGTGCCACATTATGCAGCGTCGCGACAAAGACCTTCACCAGCGGCAGAGCCTCAGGTCTCCACTGGATGGCAGTCTCAAGCATTGCCAAGCGACTTTGGTGGAGGGCACTGCCGAGCACGTCACCGACGGGACCGTGCGTTGTCAGCTGAAAGAGCGCAGTCCATATCAGCTCGAGAACCAGCACGGGCGCAAACGTAATCGCATTTGAAGACGGCAATGTGGAAGAGTCCTGACTGAGTCGCCACAGCACGTCCAGCGTCGTCCACTTGTGAGTCTCAGGCTTGTCACAATAGCTAAAGATGAACGGACTGGAGAGCACCATTTGGATCGCGTTGTCTTCGAGGGTAGTCAGTGTCAGGCGCAGTGCAGTTAGGAATGTTGTGGCCTCGTTGCTTGGCAGTTGGTTGTCCAGCATCATCATGAGCACAAATTGCAACACTGATGGCGTCTGCACGAGCTGGACACTGGACGCACACAGGGCAAGAGCACGTTTCATGAGTTTCCAAGTTGCCGAGCCGGTAGGTTCGAGCACGTGACTACGCAGAGTGAGATCAATCGTGGCGTCAGCAGGGTCCTCGGTTAGCTGAGCCTCGTGCTGCACTGCATAGCGAAGGAGCGGCAACAGCCCATGGCGCACACACTGCTCCACCGCGACGTCGTCCAGTGTTGCCATCAACTCTCGACAGTGGTCACCAATCGTCCAGCAGCGTTTGGTTGTTTCAGGAGCACAGAATGCTCGCATCATCACAATTCTCGGTGCTTCCTCGCTCTCACTTCTTGTATCATCACTTGCAGCAATGACCAGGTGCTTAATCGGCTGCATAGCGGCAGCATGGGTCAACGGCCACGTAGCTGCATCCGCTGCGTCGCGATAAGTTCTGATGGCGGACGAGTGTGCGATGTTCAAGCCGACCATCACTGTCTCGACGCCGCCATCGATGTCATCGCCGCTGCGTGTCCATGCTTTCAACGCACGTGTGAGCAACTCGACGGTCGTCATTCTTTCAACTCCATCGTGACGAAGCAGAAAGATCCATTCCATCACCACATCCCCCTCTGCAGCAAACCAATAGCGAGCCTGCTCGTTATCGTTGCCATTTCGTCGCGGACTCAACCATGGATAACACCAGGAGCGACCGGCAGCCGAAATTGAGCGGATGTCTTCGTACGCCTTGAACCACTGCTCGCGCTGGGCGCAGCTCTCGGAAATCATGGAGCGGGTATGGTCGTCCATCTCAGCCAACAAGAGACGACGAGTGGCAAGACGAGCCGCACCAAGTGTCTGCCGCAGCCACGCACGGGTTTGGTCGCGCATCGAGAAAGGCTGGAGCTGGGAGTCGATTGCTACGTTTTGCTGCTGCGCCATGAACGAGTCGTACAAGCCCATGGCCGTGGCTTGCAACAATGAAGCGTGAAAGAGCGCTTCGTCGCTTGCAGACCAAGCGGTCGTGCGGTCCAGGGTCCGAACCGCCTGGGTCAGGAGCAGCATGGAACGCCCCGAGCGCGGGCTGTCACCTAATGCTGCCTCTGCAACAGCAAACTTGAGTATGACGTAGCGTTCGCGCTCCTTGCATGTATCGTCCAGGCCAAGCATCGAGACAACGTCACGCACGGGCGTGCGTGGATCTAACAGGTGGTCGCCATGCGCGAGTCCACCCAACACATGCAGGAGCGCGTCCATGCGGGCACTGATCGGCTTGATCGGGGTGACTTTGAAGCCTGGGAAGTCCTGCCTTGCATATTTCAGCATGAGATCTTCCAGCTCCTTCGACACACCTCCGCAGACTAGCTGCCACATCGTCGTCAACTCTTCGTCCCATATCGCAAGGCGCTGAGAGAAGGACGCCAAATCGACGCTACTTGCGGTGGCTTCGACGCCAGCCACTCGAGCCGCGGTTTGAACGGCACTCAGCATTCCTCGCAACGATGAACAAGTACCACGGCCGGAGACAGAGACACCAACAGCAGCAGCAGCAGAGTTGGTTACCACCGCCACGAGCTGGTTGTTCGTGAGGTTTGTGTTGGCAGCTACGTCATTGTCGTCAGCGACTTCGTCGCTCCCGTCGTTCAAGAAGCAAGCAAACTCACTGTCGGCCATCGCCGATGCTACTTGGAGATGTCAACGAGCACTGAGCGATGCGATCAACGGCAACGTGATCGTGAGCTCAACTCTCGTTCCTTGCAGCCGTTCTACCCGCGTCAAAGTCGTTGCCGTGGACATGCCGCAGCAGGTTTGCGCTGCGCATATGTCGAGGTGTCGCGCAACATCGCTCCACGTCCGGCGAGTAGCCTGGGCGAGAGAAGCGCCGTCGATCAGTTTCGGCGGCGGTTGCACCCGCCCCAAGCTTTGCGTCCTTGTGGGCCAATCACACCAAGCTGGGACTCTGCTTGAACTGTGGTGGTGACAGCTTCCGTTGGTGCTTCTTCATCATCAGCGCGGGTCCCGGCGCTACCTACGCCGCGGGGTGCGCTGCATCGAGCAGGCCTGGAAGAGGCTGACACATCCGCTCGTGCACAACAACAAATGATAATATTGATAGTGGTCGCGCACACACACAAGTCCTCGGTTGTTCCGCAGAGCTAGGAAGACGCTGCCGCTCATTCCCAATGGATTTGACATGAATCTAAATGGCATTCTGTCGAAGCATCATCAACTTCGACAGAATAAACAAGAAGACCAATGCACGCGATGCTGTTTGAAGAGGCATTCAATTGCAGTCGCTGCTAGAAACAACACCATGAAAAGAAATAAGGATAATACTATAATCCAACTGGGACGTGCGCGAGGTTCGTCTGGCTTTTCATATCGTCTAGTGCTCTATTCTAGAGCCGACGTCGCCGCCGCTCATCCTGCTCTTGCTCATGGCAGCGAGCAAGCGCCTCACACAGCGCTTTGTCTACAGCGGATGAAGCTTCTGAAGATCGTGGCAGCGGCAGGCGTGGTTGTGCTTGGCTCAACTACGGCGGACCAAGCCCTCCAGTGGCCGCTCGATGGTGGCAATGCTGCCACCGATCGTCACCGGTTCATTCAACTGCGCGACCAAGGCAACGTCGTCTCCGTGTGCGAGCATTCCGATTGTTCCACTGGACGTGTGGTTGAAGCAGCGCTGTCACTGCTTGAGCAGCGGGAACAGGCGGGTGGCACAGTCGCTTTGGCCCTGCAGCACTATTCGCCGTGGGGCAAAGCAGTGCCGTGCGTACTGGACAGCGTAAACGGCATGACTGCCACGGCCGAGACGTCTCTGCACATCATCGGAGACAACACACGCGCCGCTCGGATGAACCTCACAGCCACGGTCTTCGACAGCGATGTGCACCATGCGCACCGTGACTCAGCTCCTGTGTCAGTGGCTGCGGGAGCAGTGCACGTTGCCATTTCTGTGCAGGGCTGGAAGTCGCTGACGCCCACGACGAGGTTGCGTTTGAGTATGGTATTCTCAACGCACCGAACACGCGATGGTGGTGCTACCAGTGCGCAGCCTGCAAGCGCGACGACAACCCGCGAGCACGGCCACGTGGACCTGCCGGACAATACGTTCGTTGACGTCTCCCCGAGTGCCACCAGCGACGGTCAACATGTCCCGGTTGTTTGGGAGAAGATCCATATCAACGACCAAACACACATTGAGTGGACGTTCCCGCACTTTGTCAACGCGCTTTCTTACAGCGTCGTGATCGGCATTACCGATCCAGCGCTAGATGCAGCAGTTCCAGATACGTCGTCGTCAGCTGCGACCCCAGCACCGCTAGCGGTGACGTTTTGGACACCAGCAGCGTCCAAGGCGGAGCGTGCTTCGTCGTCAGCTGTTGGAAGTAATCGAACCGACGTGGACAAGCAGGAAAAGCCGACGAATACGCAGACGACAGCGAACGCTCGGGCATTTCGACCAGAGCTGGCCTTGTACGCGGTCGTGGTGTTCGCTGGATTGAGCATTTCGGTGGTGTGGTTCCGCAAGCTACGCCGTCTCAAGGCAACCAACACGTCGGTGCGACCGGGAGTGTTCAACCCGGCGGCCTTTTCGATGTTGTCCGACAAGAAGAACGGACTGGTTTGAGATTTTATACTTTCAAGATCAAATGAGGCTCGAGAACAAAAATTAGCAACAATGAAAGAGAAATGCCAGTTTTCATTGGAACTGTCCCCAAGCGCTCAGTTAGCCACACAGGATTCGAAAAAAAATCAACGCATTCAAATGCAAGTGTGCTCATTACGCTACGGTACACTAGCTTCGACGTTAGTGAAATGAGTCACTGTGTAGAGTACACATTCTTTATGATAGTTGTGTTTATTGTGTTTTATAGACTGGGTTCGATTGTCGCTTTTGCCAAGTCGAAGGCGCTTTCGTACCGGTATGTAGGCAGTATGTTGTCGGTATCGCGTGAGCTCGATGTATCATCAGCCCCATCACGTGGGAAGAAGGGCAGCGGCATCCGAACTCGCCGCGTGCGTCGATAACCATGCTCTTCTTGGAGAACGAAAACAAGATTATCAAGGAAGTCCTGGAGGGACGTCTCGGGGAGAAGTATGCGCTGGGCGATGGCTGCAGTTTCCTGCCGTGATGCGCGTGTCACCACTGATCGATCGATGATCGTGCAACGTCTTCCATTCCCAGTGCTCCTCGCCCGGTTGAACCGCTCGAGATCCGTCTGTGCGACTTCGATGGTGCGTTCACACGATGCAGTCGTTAGCTATCAACCACCAATGTGTATGGATCTCACACGCCTGGTGCATGATGCAGATGCGCAGTACGACATGTCGATTGTGAACAATCTGCTGACGATCTCGATGGCGTACGCTCCGTACCGTCAGATCGAAGGGTGCGTTGACGAGAAGGGGGAAATGACAGCCACGCTGCTGCGAACAACTTTTTTCTCTGATGTGTGCATTGATTCTGCAGACTGGGTGTCTCGCACATGCTGAGGGTCACCTACCGCGAGTTCCAGGTCGTGGCGCCCAAGGCTGGCTTCGACCTGGCCCTGCAAATCAACGTCGACGCCATTACGCCAGCCAACTCGGGTACAACATGCGTTGCTTTTTGTCGTATTTTAATGCACGGGCTGTGTGGGTGACGATGTCGATTGTATGGATACTGTAGCGTCGTTCATTCACCGCGTGGCCAACCTGAAGCGCAACATTCTGTCGGCGCCATTCGAGCAGTACGTTGAAGTGGTTGCGTGCTGCGGGATTGTGCCTCTAACCAAGCCCTCTATCGTGTCCAGGTGCTTCGAAGCGCTCAAGAATGGCAATAGCAGCTCGCTTGGTCCCGTGCAGATCCCATTCCGCCGCAACGAGACCATGTTTGTGCTGCCACAGGCTGATCGCATCATCGTTGTCTACTCGATTTGTTTTGAGGACAAGACCGACCAGGCCATCGCGCGTGTCTTCCTCCAGGTACACACACACACGCACAAACGATTCCTAATGATTGTGGGCAGGCGTCTAACAATCACGCGCTGTGACCAACTGCAGGAGTTTGTTGACACGCGTCGCTCGGTTAACAACGCGCCGCCAGTGGCGTTCAGCAAGGACCCACCGCTTGAGTTGCGTGGCGCCCCAGGCCTGCGCTCGTCGTCCGACCTCGTGGGATACCTGAGCTTGGCCATCTTCCCGTCGCACGTCGAGACCGAAGAGAAGCGCGTGAAGGCCGGGTCGCTCGTCGAGTACTTCCGCTCGTACCTGCACTATCACATCAAGGCCTCGAAGACGTACTTGCACATCCGTATGCGCAAGCGCGTGGACCTGTTGCTGCAGGTCCTCAACCGCGCACGTCCAGAGAAGGATCCAGCCAAGACGGCCAAGAAGACCATCACGGGCCGAACCTTCGCTCGAGCTTAGCGTGTTCCACTCGAAAGACCGGTTTCCAAAGACAATGACAGCGATCAACAAGTTTTTAATCCTCAGGGACGGGTTGTTTCTATGGATGCGTCCCCGCCCTCGAGACAACAAACACGTGGGGCGTTGCTTCGTGCCAATGGCGGTTGTGTATTGAATTAAATATCGTTGTGCGCTACGAGACTTCCATACGATCTCGCAGCGTCGGTGATGTTCGCCTTCGAACGTGGCCAATACACAACAACCAAAACAATAACCAGGCGTGAGCACCATCGTGACTCACAGTCCGCGTTCGAGCGAGTGCTGTAGCCGCTCTTTCCACTGCCGAGCGACCTTGGACGACGTCGCACTCAGCCGTAGAGGACGGGCTTGGCCACAATGCAATTCCACCGACAATGGGTCGGTTTCTGGATTGTACGCCACGCTCTGAACGGAGCGCACGAACTCGGCTGGATGGCCGTCCTTGTTAAGTGTGAAGCAGCTGACGGTCGTACCCGAGAGTACGATGTACCGTCGAGAACGATGGCGCAGCCGCCACCATGGCTGCTGCACGTAGAACCACGACGCGTGCGTGCGCGTCAAGTCGTCTGCGCTCACCTCGTCGTCCTGGTCCTGCGAGACGTTGCTGGCTTCTGGATCGGTCAGCCCCGGTGTCACGGGGTCTGGCTCCGTGAATGAGCGCTGTCGGTCGTCTGTGCACTCGGGCAGGGCTGCCATGCGTTCAGCGGCGCGGCGCTCGGCCTTGCGTTTAGCTCTGCGCACGCGTTGGCGTCCAAACGACTCGCTGCTTACTGCTCGTGGCTTGGCGATCCGTGTCTGCCGCACGACGGCCGCGAATGCGTTGTACCAGTCCTCGAAGTTGGCGAGCTGGGTCGTGTGGAGCCACACGGTGGAGTCCTCGTGGTTCTTGAACATGAATCCCTTGTTGATCATGTGCAAGCGCTCGACCGAGATGATCACGTGCTGCTCGACCGGCACTTCGAACGGGTTCTCGGTCGTGTAGAACGTGCACACGAGCTCTCGCAGACGGCAAAAGCGCCGCGTGAACGAGCACCGTGCCTTGTGCTGCTGCTTGATGTTCGGAGGCGACGACTGCACGTAGATCCAGCCCGAGAACACGCCTTCATCTTCGTCGTACACGAGCTGGGACGCCTCGAGGTCGTACTCCGACCCACCGATGGTCGTCGACGCCGTGGAGCGCGTGGAGCGCATGGACCCATCGCGCGTGGGCCACTTGAACAAGCGCGTCATGCGACTGGTTGGTTCCGTTCCGCGCTGCGGCTCATCTGGCTGCTGTTCTTGCTGCCGCTCGTGCAGTCGCGTGGCCAAGTTGGGTGACGACGCGTCTTCCATTGATGCAGCTTTGGATAATGGGAATCGCATGGTTCACGCGAAGAACCAGTCGTCCAGGGGAAGAGAAGAACTGACGCGGAGGCGACGGATGGAACGACAATAGTCCAGGTCACTCGGCGACCTTTACGCTCTACCGTCTCGGCGCTGCCTGTCTGTCTGTCTGTATGCCTGCCTTACTGTCTGTGCCTCCGACAAAGGCAAATGACGTCTCGGGGCAGCCACAACAAATGGAATGACAAGCAGGCACTCGGTGACGGGATGAGCTCGTCCGCCACTGGCCGCAGAAGCGATGTGGGCACGTTTGGCTTGGAGTCGTTCGCTTGCTCCTCGCACGTGCGAATCCAAGCGCAGTCTGACGGCTGGCAGCCTGCTCGGCAAACATCGTGGCTGGCCATGCGGCCGTCGTGTGCTTGCGGAGACGCCCCACACATACATCGAGATTTGCGCCATTCCCGTTGCTTCGCTTCTGCAGAGCGGACATTGAACGTGCTCCACGTCACATACTGAACGCACGGCGCTGATTGGTGGGAATCGCGACGATACACGGTTCAGCCGCCCACAGTTTAAGCAGCTGGGACGGCCAGCTGGCGCGGCCTCGGACGCACGTCGCATCAGGTGGCGGGCATGAAGGCGATGGTGTCAGCATCACCTGGGCACAATCGCGTTCCGCCCACCAGCAGCATCCACAACTGCACCACAGGGTGTCAAGGAGACTAATCACTTACATGCCAACACAACGCACACTGGCAGCCTTCATTCAATTAACAATGGGGACTTGTATTGGAGGGCATCACAGTAGTGTTCATCCACCCTCAGTGTTGGGTGGGACAGTCGTGGGTGACCATGCGCGCCGCACTCGAAGCTGTCGCGGATTTCCTCAGCAAATATGGGGCCCTGGAAGAGTCCAGCGGTACGTTATGGTGCAGAGTGTACGCGCGTTCAATGCATGTGCGCTTGGCTGTGTGTATGTGTGCTTTTTGGGGTCAAAATTGAGCCTGGAGCAGCGTGACTGACGGTGTTTCTGGGGCGTTGCAGCCATTCAGCAGCTCCTGGGCAAGCTGGGATGGCCCATTGAGGAGCAGAGCGACGTGCGCTGGCGCACGCTCATTGCTGTGCTCAAGCAGGAGCTGAGTTCGGCAGCAGGCAGTCGCATCGACTACGTGTTCTTGTTCGAGCGCCTCGTGCAGCTGCACACGAAGATCCCAACGGCGCTCAGTCGCAGTCTCTTCGAGTCCAAGCTCATTCTACATGTAGGCGAACCACACGCGTACATCACGCACACGCACGCGCGCGCTGGTGTATTTGTTGATGCGGTTACTGATGTGAAGGACGGTGTGTGTGTTTGTTTGGGACAGATCTTGGTGCAGCGCTTCGCTGCTGCGTTCGAAGGCCTGGACAGTGATGTGTTCAAAGTGGAAAGCGATGTGTTGTACCGCAACGAAGGCGTCTACGACATCAGCATGCTCATCCACGACAAGATATTTGGGTATATCGGCCACAAATCCATGGGAGCCGAGGATGATGATGCTAATATCCGGTTCTGTCTGATGCGTCGTCAGGGACGAAGAATCTTCACTGAAAGAGTTCCTCACTTCGTTCAAGAAGCTGTTTGATCACGCTGAGCCACAGGTATGGGCGTGGCAACGGGTTTGCCCTCACAGAGATGCATTTGACTGATCCATGTGGTGTTGCCACAGCAACAATGGCTCGCTTTCCACGCGAAACATTGCATCTCGGAAGTCACGTTCGGGCGGGATATGAAGCGCGCTTTGAGCGTCATCGAAGACGCCGCACTCGGCGACACGCTCATTGAAAAGCGGACACATTCTCCGCCTTCCGTCTCTTCCAAGTGAGTTCTCGCCGTCTCAGCTGCGTTCGTGCTGCTGTGGGTTGTCCCTGATGCTGAGAGCCGTGTCCAACAGAACAATCTCACGGAAATTCCTCGAGATGAAATTCCGCGGCAGTGCTGACACGTGGAATGCACTCAACACGGTGTACAGTTTGGAGGTGGGTTGCGCGACGGCCGTTGGACAAGGGTCGGTGCATTGGGCGGACGCACTGATTTGGTTGTGTGCAGACTTCAGCACCTGTCGCACCCAAAGACCAGCAGATTTGGGCGGCACGCCTTCCATTCACAGGTAAGCAGTCTACCTGCGCACCCGCGTCATTCGTGGATGCGACGGACCGACGAATCTAATCTCAACTGGGCGTCCCCGACAGCATCCGCGAGCGATGTTTCTTCTCCATCGGACGACGACAGCGATGCCCAACCACCACCTCAGCCATCACGCGCCAAGCGTCGTCGAGCGGCTGCACCTGAAGCACGGGCAAAACGACGCCCACAGCGTCGCAGTGGTGCTACAAGCGTCCAAGACGATGCGGTGCATGTGGCGATGTCTATCACAGGCGGTGAGTTAGAATCGCGACCAACAACGCCTGTGCAGGACGAAGTCGCATCAGTGGCCACCACCGAGAACCTCCCTGCAGAGAAGCCGCTGGCCCCACGGCGAAACAGATCCAAACGGAAGCGTTGGAATGACGAAGAAGTCAACGCGCTGATGGCGGGCTACGCATTGTTCAAGGACGAAGCCAATGTCTGGATGTGCATCAAGCGCGCGTTCCCCGAGATCCTGAATGATCGCACCAACGTCGATCTCAAGGACAAGTACCGCAACTTGCAGCAGAATCG
This sequence comes from Lagenidium giganteum, assembly GCA_002286825.1. Lineage (NCBI taxonomy): Eukaryota > Oomycota > Peronosporomycetes > Pythiales > Pythiaceae > Lagenidium > Lagenidium giganteum. Next base: position 135,661 of record NSDO01000181.1, on the reverse strand, counting down.
CAAGATTCCCAAGATCGAGTGACGTTTGCGTGTCAGTCAATCTTTGTGGGACGTTGATGAGAAAAACGGGATTTGCCGGCAAGAGATTACAACAATACGCTCAATGAATGCAACACGAAGGAAAGGCAACGACCAAGAAGACAACGATACGTTTAGGCGAAGAGAAGCTCGAGCAAACGCGCAACAGCTATATGAGGAGTGAGAAGGAAGAGCAAGCGCCAACAACCAATTGCTGTACATCGCATCGCACACAGTTGCTCGCGTTGCGCGGCTGGATGGCGGTTGCTCTCGGAGGCTTCCGGTGTTGACGCATCTATCACTTTTTGCTTTGCTGTTGATATGTTGGTTTGTTCCCAGCCTACCTGACATGCTGAGAATGCGGTTGTAGAACGAGGAGGAGGGACGGGAAGTTGACGACAGCGTGGTCTTAGCTGCGACCAACGGACGCGCCCATAGCATTAAGGTCGTTCGGGGTGTTGTACGTGAAGCCCTGGAACGTCATGGACGGACGAGAAGCGTCGGAGGTTCGCAGCGACCCAATGGCCGTGCTGCTCTCCACACTGTTGATCTGCATCTTGGTGAACTCAGCCTCGAAGTTCTTCGTTTCTTCGAGGCTCGAGGCGTCACCGCACGGATTGAATGGCGGTGCGATCTTGCGGTCGTACAGATCTTGCCAGTTAATGCCCTTGAAGAACTCGTGGTCCTTGACATCGTCAGCGTTCTTGCTACCAAGACGCTCGTTCGGGTTACGGTTGAGCAGGCCGCTGATCAAGCTCCGTGCCTCTGGTCCGACTTCGTCGGGGAACGTCAATGGCGCGCTACGCACTCGATCAAACAGCTTCTGGCGGTTGCGCGTGTACCATGGCGGCAAACCTGTGAGCATCTCGTACAGCACCATGCCCATGGCCCACCAGTCAACGGCAGTGCCGTGACCGGCACGGTCGAGAATTTCTGGTGGCAGGTACTCAGGGGTGCCGCACATCGAGTTCGTGCCCTCGGCACCGTCCGTGATTCCTTCTTTGGCGAGACCAAAGTCAGCTGAGGTGAACAATAGCGAGACATGTGTCAATACAGCCCACTACAAAGCGCGATCGCCAAGTCATCGAGACAACGCACCGAGCAGCACGTGGCCTTCTGCGTCGAAAAGGATGTTCTCTGGTTTCAGGTCACGGTAGACGACGCCAAGCGCGTGCAGGTGCTCCAGCGCCAATGTGATCTCGGCAGCGTAGAACTTAGCCATCTTTTCCGCGAACTTCTCCATTCGCGAGAGATGGAAGAAGAGCTCGCCACCAGGGCAGTAGTCCAGCACGAAGAACAGCTTCTGTGGCGTCTGGAAGGCGTAGTGCAAGTGCACTGTCAGCAGCAATAGACAGCACACGCATCATTAGTCTCGGCTCATGTGACAGATTTGAGTCAACCGTGCAAGTGCAGACATCACGCACCGATGAACGGGTGCTTGGCGCGACCGAGTACACGGCGCTCGGTCTTGGTGTGTTCAACCTGGTTGCGGCGCTTGACGTTCGACTTGTTGAGCGACTTCATGGCGTACAACCGGTTGTTGTCCTTCTTGCGCACGAGCGTCACCTTGCCGTACGATCCCTTGCCGATGACCTTGAGCAGCTCAAAGTCGTCCAGCACGGTCTTGGGCGTGTTGTACAGCGGCTCAGTGCCATCGCCGTTGTCTGTGTTGGCGACGGACGCGTCGAACTTGAACGCGTTCATGCCGTGCTTGACTTTGTCCAGCGGCTCTTTCTGCATTGTCAGCAAGAGACATCAACCCGTCAGCAATCCAGGATCCCATAATCAGTCCACGACGACGGGGTGCCTTACGTTGAAGACCATGAACTCCTTGTAGTGCTCGGTCAGGCGTGGGTCGGCGTTGCTGGACGATGGGTCCCACGAGCACAGCAGATGCAGCCAGAACGTGAGCTCCTGCTGTCGCTTCTCGATGAACTCGGGGTTGAACGAGCCGATAAACTTTTTTGGTGGCAGCGCCGGACACTTGTAGCCCTCTGACGTCAGCTGCACACAGACATACATACCAAGCGTCAGCACCACACTCCCACCCACACACATTCCATCCACAATTGCAGCAACGCCGTACGCGATCGTAAAAGTCCTTAAAGTCATGGTATCGGTGCTTGACGACATACATGGCGCCTTCGACCTGGACCTGGAGGAAGTAGACCGTGGTCTTGGAGCCATTGTGGCTCACGTTGTCATGGCCGATGATGCCGATGAACTTGGGCACCTTGGGGTCGTCCGCTTGGCTCATAGCTGCTGCTGCTGCTGAGTGCGAGGGGAAGAGCGAACGCGGCGGCGAAGACAAGTGCCTCAAGCGAGGAGGCGTGGCGTGGCGTAGCGGGGAGGTGGTGGCTCGAGCCCACGGGCGCAATCCGCGACTGCGGCGACGCAGATGCTGACGGCTGCTGCCTGCTGTCTCCACCTGGTGGGCGCGCGGGTCTGTCTCGCCCGTGCGTGTGAGTTGTCGGCGCGTGAAAACTGAGGCCGCTGCGTGCGGATGTGTGGGGCGGCTGGCGCGGCGCTCAGCTGCTTGGTCGTCCTCTCTTCCTCGGGTGTTGGCGCCGCCCACAGCGACGACGGACGTGCGGCCGGACAACACAACCGCACTCTCCAGCAGGAGGCGGAGGAACCCAAACAGACCCCCGCCGTGCCCAAAATAGTCGGAACCGGCACACACACACCGGCAAGCGAGCGGGGTAGGGGATCAGGACCACACCAGCGCCGGCCGGCGGGTGGGTGGGTGGGTGGGTTTGAACAATGGAAATAGGGGAACCCACCCACATCCAGGTAAGAATTGGGGCGTACTGTACTGGTAGCTGACCCAGAGGGAACCCGGGGTGGGTGGGTTTTGGTGGGTTTGGTGTCAGTCTGACAGGGCCTGGCCGAAGTGCGCAACATCGAGCGGGGGACAAGCGATGCCACTTGTGTCGTTGTTCCTGGGTCAACAACATCCGGTGGTGGCTTCGAGCGGACGATGAGGAGGATGCTTGCCAGGCGTCGTCGCAGCGCGACAACACGCGATGGTGCTTCGTGTTAGCGGTGAACTGGCGTGCGAGCGCTTTTCGTGCGTTCGTCAAACGCGCCTGGCATCCTCGATTGATCGGCAACCTTGAAGTGGAGCCCAAAGATCTCGATTAGATCCGAATTGTTATCCTTACCGGTACGTTACCGGTATGTTAGTTTGGGCAAAGTTGCCGCAAACTCGTTGTGTGACGTGGAGCTGTCTGTGCGAGGGCGCTGGTCCTGATGCTGCTGCTCTCACATGCACCACCACTTCCTGCATTGCTGATTTATCTTCGCTATTGCTATGTGTGCCCAGCCGCAAGTTCCCTCCCCTTCATTTTATTTATGCTTGAAAAGAAGGGGTCGATATGCGGTTTCCGTTGATAACTGGATCTGGACGACGAACGAAGACGCCTCTAGCTTCAATGTGTGTGCTGTTGATGGCGTACATGTGAAGTGCCAGCGTGACAAGATGGCTGTGGCTCGCATCACACCCGCTGCTGGAGATGGACGTGATAGAACACGTACATTTCCAGTCTCGACTGCGGTTTGATTGTTGCGATCGAAGCGCCAGCGCCATGTCACATTGATGAAGCCAGACAGCGATTCACTGATGCAGAGTCGATGACAACTCGAAGAAGCTGCAGAGACACTCGTCTGGCGCGCTCTTTCTCGCCAGAAGCTCTGGGTCGTTTGCAATTGTGGGGCTTTTCTCCATTTGAATGCTCAGATGTGAATGCAGTGGGCAGCGCCATGGCGGTCAGTATCTTGACACTGGAATTACACCTTAGGCATCCCCACCCGATACGCAAAGGAATAACTGCTTGAGTTCAAATTGCAGCCAGTGGGCAAAGCCGGTAGAGTGCGGCGCGGATCGCTGCGATTTTTGCTGGTCGATCGCATGGATGGAAAAAGAAATTCTACTGAAGACATGTGCCTGCTCCATGATGGGCATCGCTTGAAGCAAAACATGTCATATCGCTACCATCGAAACCTGGAAAGGCTCCGGTCAGCATTCGGAGGCACGGCACGATATACAACCGTGTTTATCTTGGTGAACCAGACCGAGACGGGGAGCAGCCGAGCCGTATGATCGCGAGTGTCTAATCGCTGCAGCATTGCTCTGATGCCAACATTACGGCGGACTCCTCAAGTGTTTGGTGAAGCGTGCACGTGCATTTGTGGTCGGTGGACGCCACCTGATGCGTGCATCGTCATCGATCCAACCACTTGCCTTCGCCCTTCTTGGCGAGGAACAGCTCCAGCTTGCTCGCAGCGAAGTCCTACTCATGCTCCTTCTGAATTGCCTTCTTCAAATGACCAACCGACTTGCTCGCGTCGATGTCCACTGGGAACGCGTTCCCCTTCACACCGACCACCGCGCAGAACAGCGTCACCATGCTTCCTCTCGTTGATTGCTTTCGAACTGTGGCGCACACTTTCTCACCATCTTCATTTCAGCCAATCCTCGCAGCGAAAACATCTCGAGGGATCTACTTGGCAAGATTCTCACGTGCACTGCATGGTTGACATCCATATTTCATCTGCAGCGCAGAACAAGTGGTGCATTGACTCGAACCATCTGGAATGGGTGCACTGGTACGGTAGTGTCGAGGTGCCAACGCTGCTCAGCACAGTGAGCATCAGTCGACGCCTCGTGCAGTGCACGCCAGCACAATTCGACGCAGCGCCAAAGAAAGCGAATGCTTGCTGTTCTCTTCAAGCTGATGACGCCAACATGCGCGAATTTTCGTCGCAGCCGCGGCAGCGAAACACAAATGCTGCCCCCTCCATTCCGACCCGTGGCACCAATGTCCCCAACCAGCGCTCACAATTTGCCAGCACCAATCAACAAGCCTCTGGCGCGTTGTCGTTAACACATGCGACACCACATTGCGTTGACAGAGTGCGTGGATTCAATTGGGTGATGATGAATTATTGGCATGCCCTACCCCTACCCCTCCTATTCAGCACTCAGCACCCCCATCGTCCCAATACCAGGTACCATCATTGCCGTCGTGATGGCGTTCCCAGGTACGCTCCCGTCAACATCGACCTGATGTGGGATTGCACTGCATGTGCCAAATGCATGGGCTCAGTCGCCTTCATTGATTGATTCTTTTTTCATCGACGCCGAGCGCACCAGATCTCTCTCTTTCTCTGAGCGCAATCGCCCTCATCGGCAGCGCCAGCACAATCGCATCAACCAGCACGATCAGCGCATCTGGCAGAGGCGGACCACGCCAGCGGCCACTGCGGACCAAGAAGCTGCCGCCACCCAAGACGGTCTCGCGCCACCGGTAGGTAACGAATGCGCTTACATGTGTGCGCAGCCACTTGGCTGCCAGTCGCCACGTGCATGACCGCGTCGCTCACTTGTGGTTCTCGCGCTGTCTTTCCCATTTGGCTCGATTGCAGCCCCCCACAGAGTTGGCGACCAGCATGCAGTCGCGGCTGTCGACGGCGTCGTCGTCGTCCCTGGCCCCGCGCTCGTCGTCGGTGCGTGCGTCCATGACGGCGCCACCGCAATTGGCCGGCGGCCTCACCATCAAGCACGGCCACTTCGTCGACCAGCATGGCCGCGTGCAGATCCTGCGCGGCGTCAACCTCGGCGGCTCGTCCAAGCTGCCGACGCATTACCAGCACAAGGGCATGCCCGACGCCAAGCAGTTCTTCGACGGTGCCCGCAGCGTGTCGTTCGTGAACCGGCCGTTCCCGCTGGAGGAAGCAGACAAACACTTTGCGCGACTGCAGCGCTGGGGCTTGACCTTCTTACGCTTCATTGTGACGTGGGAGGCCATCGAACATGAAGGCCCCGGCATCTACGACCGCGAGTACCTCGAGTACATTAAGGCCCTGGTGCTCAAGGCCCAGGACTACGGCTTGCTCGTGTACGTCGACCCGCATCAGGACGTGTGGTCGCGCTGGACGGGAGGCGATGGTGCGCCCATGTGGACGCTCGAGTGCGTTGGCCTCGAACCGCGTAATTTCGAGGCCACCAAGGCCGCGCTGTGTGTCGAGACGTACGGCGGCTCGGTCAGTGATTATCCCAACATGATCTGGCCGACCAATTACTTCAAATTCGCCTGCGCCACCATGTTCACGTTGTTCTGGAGTGGCAAGCGCTTTGCGCCGTCGTGCCACGTCAACGGCGTCCACGTGCAAGAGATTTTGCAGTCGCACTACCTCAACGCAATGAGCGAACTGGCGAAGGTCTTGGCTGGCGCCAAGAACGTCGTGGGCTTTGGCACCATGAACGAACCATCGTCGGGCTTTATCGGCCTGGACGATCTGTCGCAGCATTATTACAAGGGCGAACTCAAGTACGACCTCGCGCCGACGCCGTTCCAGGGCATGGTGTTGGCCGACGGCATCAAGCAAACGATCGAAGTGTGGTCGAACGGAGTGAACCAGCACGTGCTCAAGCGCCCGGACAGTCACCGCGTCATCGATCCCAACGGCGTGCGCGCCTGGAAGGACGGGCATCGCTGTGTCTGGAAGGACGAAGGCATTTGGTGTGTGAAGCCAGATGGCACCCCCAAGTTGCTCAAGCCTGATCATTTCGCCGGCGTCGAGTTCGGTCGTGACTTTTACGTGCCATTTGCTGCGGTAAGCACCATCTTGTTTCGATTCAGTCGTGTTTGCTTCGGTGTGCTCATGAGTTCGGGTTTTCTTGTGATTTACAGCAATTTGCTGAACGAATGCGCAGTATCTTGCCCAACACGTTGCTGTTTGTGGAGCTGCCGCCACTCGAGTTTAGCATTGGCGAGTTCCCTGAGATCGACAGTGGCCTGATCCCACGCACTGTCAACGCCACGCACTGGTACGACGGCGTCACGCTGTTCCTCCGAGCGTGGCGCCCTTACTTCACAGTCGACCCACAGACCAAGTGGCCAACCTTTGGTTTCCGTGCCGTCCAGAGACTGCATCAGCAGCAGCTAGCGCATATCCAAGAATTCGGTCGCGTCCAGATGCATGGAGCTCCCACACTGATCGGCGAGACGGGCATTCCGTTCAACATGAACGACGGCAGCGCTTACCGAACAGGGGACTACTCCGCCCAGATCGACGCCATGGACAACACGCTGTCGTGTCTCGAAGCTAATCTGCTGTCGTATACGCTCTGGTGCTATACGTCCGACAACTGCAACCAGTACGGCGACGTGTGGAACTTGGAAGACCTGAGTCTCATCAGCATCGACAAGCAGGAGCCACCTGCGGAACCCGGCGACAACGATTCCTCGCACGAGCTGATGAATGACAAACCCGAGAGCGAGCTGTACGACACGAGCGAAGACGACGCGTGTGCGCGAGCGCTGGTCGCTTTCGTGCGTCCTCATGCCGTCAAGATCGCAGGCATCCCTACGGTCTCACGGTTCCAGCTGGACCGGAAGGAATACAAGCTCGAGTACTCGTCCGACGTCGGCAAGATGTCGGAGCACACTTGCGAGCCGACGGAGGTGTACGTGCCGCATGTGCATTATCCACTGGGCTACACCGTGTCGGTGTCGGGTGGCAAGTACGACGTCCAGTCGTACACTGGCTGGGACATCGTGCATTTCCACCACGACGAGAAGCACCGCACCCACATGCTGCGCATCACGACGAACGACCCACGCGTCGAGGAACGGCGACGGCGGCGCGAGCTGCGTCATCACGCCGTCGTCATTCTCATTCTCCTGTTCTTGTTGGGGCTCCTGGTCGTGTCGATGTAGAAGTCCACAGAGAAATATCGTAACTATAACTAAGCTATATCGCAAATACGTCCAATGTTTCTTACTGTCAAATGCTAACGGAACATACTACGAAGACACTGCGCATTCATTATTTTTTATTGAGGCACTGCACTGACAGCCAACATCCAACCTACTTTAGTCATTCTCAGCAATTACTGATCACAGTGAGTCGCTGTCGTCCTCTGACAGGAACCATTCACAATGTGACAACGCCCCAGCATGATGCGGCGCTCCCTGCGCGGCTTCGTCGTCTTCATCATCATCTACCATGTCGACGTCCTGAACAGGGTACGTCGAAGCAATATCGGGAGTCCCGCTAGCTTCTGCATCCACTGCGCTGCAAAACTCCTTAACAAATGTACGCGCCGTGGCCTCCTGGCGACGAGCGTTGTCTTCTTCGATCTGTTTCTGCATGAACGCATGCACTTCCTGTAGTTCTAGGGTCGTGAGGAACGCAAACAGCGCGTGGGGGACGGATGGAGACGCCACAACCAGTTCGTTGCCCTGTGCATCCTGTCCACGTGCATCCGCGCCGCGAGCAGCCGTGTACGCTGCAATGAGTCGATCCAGCGGCTGTTGGCCGTCACGACCGGAGAAGAAGTCCATGATGGTTGTCGGCCGATGGCCATGCACCCGCATGGACGGTGGCTGACTGCCATCTGTGTCGTTTAGATCCGCGTCATCATCGTCGATATCGTCGGCATTGGCTGCTTGTTCCATGTCCATGTCTTCCATTGCTTCGTCGCCAGGTGGTGGGGCGGCGCCGCCAGACGTGGCTGCAAACTGCATCTTGGTGTGGGCGTCTCTTTGCGCAGCTGTCGCTTGCCACCGCGTGAACGATTCCATGAACGCGCTAAACGTCGGCGCAGCCGTAGTGCCTTTCGGAGATGCTTGTCTTGCCTGGGCTGAGCTCCAATTCCACGGCACCTGTTGGTTTCCAAGCGACGCAGACGCACCAGACGATGACGACGCCGCTGCGCGAGCAGCTCCACTCAGACACAACTCCTGCAATCGTTCTGCCAGCGTGCGCTGGCGCTTGCGTCCGGATGGCGACGAGAACGCCGCGACACCGTCGTCGCCCGTGGCCCCGTTCTCGCGCAGCACGAAGCAATTGCCGCGGCGCATCGTTGCCGAGTCGAGCTCGACGATCTCGGCCATTTCGTCGCGTCCGCGTCGTACGCCACGCCGTGGCGGCTCGGTTTCCCGCAACACGTCGGTGTCTGCGTTGGGCGTGAGCTTCCACATACGTCGAGCCGTCGGTGCGGCCATGGCTGCGCCGTTGTGACGAGCACCGGTTGCCTCTGCCTGGTGCTGATGCGCCGCCATCGAAAATGATGGATACTGGCGTGGACCACGCTGACTTGCGGAGGAGGTAATTGGTAACGCCAACGCAGAAGGCGGTAATTATAGATAAGTGGTACATAGGGTGGTAAATTGGGACCGTGCTTGCCGCCATGGTGCACACATTTGGGCCATTTGGCGCCGTCGATGGCAATGGATCTCTCGAGCCTGCGGGTCAAGGACCTGAACGACATCTGCCGGAAGTTTGGTGAGTTGCTGTCGCTTGTGGTGGTGGCGGTGATAGAGGTGCGCAGTGTGGCGCGGCAGTGTCTGCCGTGGAGAGCTGTGGGCACCGGGGTCACGGATGGAACGGGACGTCGACTGATCGATCGATTGGCACTAATGGCGACTGTGTGAAAGAAGGCATCCGCACGGGCGGCAAGAAGGCAGAGATCATTGAGCGCATCAGTACCAACCCAGCGTATCAACAAGCACATGGTGTGACCGGCAGCAAGACGCACAAGCGATCTACGCCGACGAAGCGCGCCGCCAGCGACGTGAGTTGCCCATGTGTGGTGGTCGCTTTCCTTCATCGTATTGACGCTGTGGTGGTGGTTGCAGCCGCTGGACAAGGCATCGCCAGCCAAGAAACAGAAGAATCACCGACAGCAGGCGCTCAACTCGATCAATGAGCTCTTCAATCGCTTCGAAGGTGAGTGGTGTTGCTATCAACATTTGGTTTACTCGATGACGCTCACGCTGGTGTTCGCTATATTGTGTTGGCAGACCCGGAGTCTCCCGATCACATCACGGAAGACGGCATGCTGGCGTTCTGTGACGCTCTGGGGATCGATGCGCAGGATCCCGTGATGCTCGTGCTCAGCTGGCTCATGGACGCCGAGACCATGTGCGTGTACACGCGCGAGGAGTTCCAGAAGGGTCTGGAAGCTCTCGAGTGCCAAACCATTGACGACCTCAAGCGGAAGCTCCCGCTGCTCCGCAAGAAGCTCCAGAGCGACGATCAGTTTCAGCTTATTTATTCCGTGAGAGAGACTGCGGATCCTGTGCGTGGTGTGTGCTTGCCAAGTGCCTAACGTGGTTGTGCTTTGTGTGTGTCAGTACACGTTCTCGTTTGCACGCGATGCATCACAAAAGAGTTTGCCGCGAGACATTGCGTTGGGACTGTGGGAACTGTTGCTGCCTGGGCGTTTTGAGTTGCTCAACCACTGGTTGCGCTTCGTGAAGACGAGCTATCGGAATTCCATCTCGAAGGACATTTGGATGCAAGTGCTGGGCTTCGCCAAGCACATCAAGGCCGACATGAGCAACTTTGACGAGAACGGCGCGTGGCCGGTGCTGATCGACGACTTCGCCTCGCACATGCAGGAGGAGATTGCCAAGCACGGCCTGGCCACCGTTGTGCAGGCTGAAAAATCAATGAGGCCGCTGGAACAGGACGATGCCGTGATGAGCGAAACATAGGTGGCCGCGACGGCGGCGAACAGAACTATCAGTGATGTCTTAAACGACCAAGAAATAACGAACAAATCTTTGTCATTCGTTTTTCAACTGACGGTGCTGGCAGAGATGAGAAGCACAGCCACCGCGAGAACGGCTGCGCCGAGATGCAGCTTCGTGAACGCGCCTTCGGAGCAGATCTTAGTGTTGTTGGACGCGTGTTTGTTGTTGGCGCACGGGCAGACTTTATCGATGCCCGAGATACCAGCGGCCACACATTGATTCTGAGCGGCACTCATGGTCTTGATGGACGCCGCCGTACCAATTTGCATGTATTGCTTGTAGCTCTGGAAGCAACAGCCCATGTCTTTGACAATGTCGGAGCATAGGTCGTAGTCGGTGGCAGCATTGGCCACCAAGTTGGCCAGCATCGGAACTAGATAATATCGGGAAGATAGAGAACACGAGGATGCGTGTGAGAACTCGAGTCGAAGCAGAATGAGACCGCAAAACTAGAAAACGACTTACTGCAGTACTTGCCAGTCGTGGTTGTCTGGCAAGCCAACTCATACGAGGCTGCTATCATGCGCGCGTTTGCAGCGGCGTCTTCGTCGGTGCTGTCAAAGCAATTGTTGTCGAGCATGATTTTGTACTTGGAATTGAGGAGGTCGTAGCACGAATTGTCGCACAGCGCCTGCTGGTCGACGTCTGCGCGGTACGCCATCACGTTGGAAGTCACGAGTGCCTTGCAGTCGCTCGGGATGATTGTGTTGCCTTCGATGCCGGCCGTCAGCTGGTGTGGATTGAGCATCAGGGTCTGGATGGCGCGCTCCGTGTCAATGCAGACGCTGGTTTTCTGAGCCAGACAAACCAACCAACACACTGCGTTGATGACCATGGCACCACTAGCGCCCACAACCATCCTTCATCAACAACGTACATTGGAAACCTCGAGACCACTGACCTGGACAAAGGGCAAGATCATCAGTAGCACCATGAGCAGCGACGTCATCGTTACTCGCAGTGGTAGCCGCATTGGCTCGCGCTCTTGTCGTCGTCGTTGTTGTTGTTGCTGCAGCCGCATGTTGAGCTGCATGTCGCTTGAATTGGTATCCATGCATGCATCCATCGATGTGCAGGCAATCGACGCTGGATTAGCGCCTTGGTCTGGGGATACGAACATAAATAGCGACGACCTAGGTCGGTGCTGACGGCAATCACCTCGCGGTACCGGAGTCAAGAAGGACGACGGCCATGCGGTGGCAAGCACGATGGCGCGGCCGCACCTCCTCGTCGACGCCATGTGGCTTGATGTGCCTCCAGCTAGCGCACCGTCCAGCACCGCCGCGCAGTCTCCTGCCGTGGAATGCAAGGTCTCAGCTCGAGGCAAGCCCCGACGGCGTCGCAAGCACCATCATGAACAGCGCAAGCTATCGCTGATATCGACGTCCATGGTGCCGTTCGCCACGCTCACGCCGCGTCCGCCGGCGGCTGCATCAACCGCTGCTGTGTCCACAACGTTGCAGTTTGATCAGCGGAAACAGCTCGTGGAATCGGTCGTGGCATCACCCCTGGGCCACAGCCAAGCTAGCACGTTCCGGTCCGTCAAAGTGCTTGAGGAAGTGGTGCGGTATGAGAAGGAATTGAGCTCGGCGGCCATGACGCCGGATGAGGCACTGCAGATGCTGCGACGCATCCTGCCACCGACACCGTTGTACGTGCCTGGTCTGGACAACGTCTCCGTGCTGACAGCGGTGGAAGACGCATGTTGGCGCAAGTTCACTGGCCTGGACCACGTCAAAGCTAGCAGCAGTAGTGGTAATACGAAGCTATTGCTGCCATTCCCACTGCAGAACGTCACAGGCGGCATCACGGCGCCTCCTTCGCCAGCACAGTCATCTCTTCGCTTGCATTTGCTGCCTGCGTTGCCATCCATTGTCCACGCCGACTCTGACCCCGTGTGCGCCGCTGTGTCACCGACCAAGCCATTGCGCGTGCTGTACGAAGAGCTCTTTGGTGGACTTCAAGGCACGGTGAAGGACAAGAAACGTGCGTTGGCCAAGTCCAAGAGTGAGCTGAAGGAAACGATGGCGCGCACCAACGCGTTGCCACGCCACATCAAGGCCCTGGAAGACACGATGGCGGCGACCATCACGTCGTTCACGTCCGTGTCGGCGGCGGCACTCGACTGCTTCCCACGGTCGAAAGTGACGCAGGAAGTGGTGGCCATGATGGTGACCGACAAGATCTCGACGTTGCGGCGGCGACGGGAACTGCGGGCGTGGGCGTGCAATGAGCTGCGTTCCGTGATCAACGACGAGATGACGCGGTCGATCGAGCTCAAGAAGGAGATCACGCACATCGTGACCGAGATGAAGAAAGAAGAGCTGCAGCACAAGCTCAAGACGAAGCGCATGGAGGAGATCATGGTGGCCATCTCGCCGCAGAAGCCGCCCATGGCTGCTGCTGCCGCCGCCGCGGCAGTGCTCAAGAGCCATATCGACACCGAGCGGCGCGCGTCAGCGTCAGCGGCAATCGGCGACAACAAGGTGACGAGCACGCGCGTGCTGCTCAAGCCACCGACGTCGACGATGACCGTGCAAATGGGGCGCGATCGACTGGAGAAGGCGCAACAGCGCAAGCTGCAGCTGCTGGAGACTATTGCGGAGCGCAAGGTGCATTTACGGAAGCGGACGGAGAAGGTGTTCGACGTGCGCAACCAGGTGCGGGAGCTCAAGGAGAAGCGGCAGGCGCTGCTGCTCGATATCCAGGCGTTGGACGACGAGATCGTGCATATCCAGCGGACATGCACGCCCCGCCCGGATTGGGATGAGCTCAAGGACCTGCCCGTGCTGTCGGCCGTGGTCGAACGTGCTGCGAGTAAGAAAGCACGAGCGGGGCGACAGCGGTCGCCGATCAAGACTGGCGTGAGCGCAGCAGCGCGCATGTTCGGGTCCAAGCAGGACGACGAGATCGAGGAAGAAGCACTGGATCGGCGCGTGCGGAACATCTTGTCGAGCAAGCGGAGCACCATCGACAAAGTGCACGCCCTGGCGGAAGAGATCAATGGCATCCGCACGCGCTTCCAGGCCGGCGATGCGATCGCATTCGAGCAAGCGAAACTCGCACATTTGCAAAAAGAGATCGGTCGAACATTGTTGCAACTGGAAGCGATCAAGTTCAAGACACAAGCGACATCAAGATGAACAAAATGGCAAATGAAGGAAAGCAATTGCATTAGTGATTGACGAGGCACTCTGAAAAACATGCCAGCGATCTCATGGACACCGCAATGATAAATCTGCAAGTTTCGTCGACCAGGAGTAATAAATACCGAAGAGGCTTGTGCAAATAATCAGGAGGATGTGAACAGCCTCGCAGAAGAACGGATGGCTGGACTTGTACACAGCTCGACGCAATCAGAAGTTCAAGCCGAACGTTGGAAGAAGGTGTAATTGACTCGAATGGTCTGGTGCTTCCCAGGCCACTGTTGCTGCAAAAAGTTGGTTCCAATCGTCAAGTAAGCCATCATCTTCCCATTCGACGTAGTCAGGAGAATGCGCGTCGCGTTCGTCCAGGCACATCCACAAGCTTGGAGGACCAAAGTCCAACACAATCTCGTCCGAACCTGGGTTATGTGGCATCTCGACGGGAAGGCTATCGCTGAGTATCATCGACATCTTCACGGCGGTGTCGTCAACTTCTTGATACTGAGTCATCGCTTGAATAAAACTAAGGTTGTCCATCTGCTCCCGCTGCTCTCTCTCCACAAAATAGGAGTCAATGTTGATCGGGCTGACTTGAACCTGGCAGCCAGTCGCTTCTGCACATAAGCGCTTTGGGCTTTCCGTGCTTGTTTCACTCTGTGTGGACGAGGGAGGAGTCTGAGGCTGAGAGATTTGCTGGAATGTTCGCTTTACACCACAGTGGATGCTAGATCGACGATCAGTGTCGAGAACAACTATCTCCAAGAATCGCCGAAGATCCGCCTCGCAACGTTTTGCCGCCTCTCGTAGCTTCGGGTGGCGAGCAACTCGAGGTTCTGGAACCAGCTCCATCACTTTCTTAAACCATTGATTGAAATCGTCTCGTGACGTCGGTGACGGCTTCCTTCCGAACTCTTCCTTCGCCCAATGTCGGAGGAACCTGGCTCGCAAATCGTGCACTTCCGAGCACAGCCCATCATACTCTTGTTGTGTCATTTGAGCAATTCTGGTCGCGTTTCTGGTGAACTTGGCTTTCCCACAGAATTTCTCACCGTGCATTTGCTTCTTCGAGATGCGCATTGGGCAGCAGTTGAGCATCTTCGCCAGCCAGGCACGCATTGAAGATTTTTCTTCAATGTCGTCGAGTGTACCCGCGTTGAAGAGGCTGACAAGCTTGCGCAAGTAAAGCTCTTCTTCGGTGTTCCATTTTCCTGCACGCACCGGCATATCTTGCTTGCGCGCATTCTGCAGGAAGGTCAGACCTTTGTCAGTAGTTGGACTCGCAAGCTTGTCCATATGAGGGGACATCGGCGGGGGCACCCCCGTTCTCCCCGACTTGTTTTCAACCACCTTGGGAGACGACATTGATTCCTTCACTGATTGCTTGATCTTCATTTTGGGCGATGGCGATGCCTCGTTAGATGCGATCGAAGTCACCAGCTCTCTCTCATACGTCCTCATACTGTGTCGACTCCGAAGCGTTCGACTCGACGAGAGTGGCGCGCGCGCAATGAACTTGGTCGGGAAGATGTCGATGCTCATACTGGCTGCTGGGCGGATGCCGAGTCTTGGGCAGCTGCACTCGTGCGTGAGTGAGTCGCTTGTGCGGTGCGCTGCAAATTGCTTAATGTGGTCGAGTCTCCCGCGCGACCGGTGTCCCAGCGCTATCGCCCACGCCACGCATGTGGCCACTGCTCACGCATTCCAACGGAAGGAATCAAGACGGTTCTTCTCCCGAGCCATCCTGGGGTCATCAAACACAGTCGATCTCAGCATGCCACCAGCACCAAAAGTGGTACCACGCGTGCGAATTTGTGTGTGTGCCATTCGCGCGGGTGTCTGCTCTGCCTTCAACAGTCGCGTGACTCTGTCGATCGACGTGGGGATGGTGCTCACCACTGAATATCTCGCGCAATCAGCGTCCATGACCTCAATGGATGTTCGCCGTGACGATGACACGCCAGAAGACAGAACACAAGTCCCACTTGTGGCCTGGTGCGCTGTGATTGCCTGAGATGCGGACAAGCTCAATGGTGACAACCTCGACGTGAGAGTCGGAAGCAAATTGAGCCAATCAGGAGCGGCAAAATGCGATCTTTCCTGGCTACATAAATGGCGACGTTATCCACAAAGTTTCACCATGGTGAACCATTGTTCACGTGGTGTTGTCCGTATCTCTGGGAGTGGGAGGACAGGAGCTCTCCGCGCTTGGGGCCACCAGCGTCACGCACTGACGATACCGTAGTTGTTGCGAGCGCACAATCACGTGCCCATAGTATCCATGGGTTTACGAAAGATCCGGAGCTCCAGGCAAGCAGCACTTTCGCGTCGTGCTAGCGGCAAAAATTCATTCACCACAGGGATTCGCACAACCCCAAGGCACGTTCCCTCATCCACGCACGCAGTTCCCCACAACGATCGCGTAACTCGTTCTCTTGGTGGGATAGCAAACATGACCAACACGGCATCGGCTGTTGCTATTTCCTTTTTGTTCGATTAAGGTAGGGCACGACTTCCGCACCATCACGGTGGTCAAGACCGTTGGCAAGGGTTTGAACCGGTTGTCGTCGCTAATCATCCAATATGCCTACGATTACGTTTCCGAATGCAAAGATTTGGTTAAGTTAGCAATCCAACGATAATCTCGTGAAGTTGTTTGCAGGAACGCACGTCATGAAGTGAATGAAGCTCTTCATCTAGCGAGTTCTTCATCCTAACGTCGCAATGCCTTGGGTAGAGATGACTCGGATCTTGGTCTTGATCAGTATCGCTCTGATTTCACTTCATGGATTGGACTTCTTAGGCAACGACTCAACTGATCGCGCCAAACTGCTTGAAGTCGCCGAAGACACGATGACGTCTTGAAAACTTCTCGTTTGGTTGGAGGATTACAAACAGTGTCTGTTCGGCACGCTCTCCCGCTTTCCATGAGGCAGGCACCAAACTTCTGATTCGGTGGTTGTCGGTAGACGCGTTTCGAGACATTCTTCGAGACCGACGGGGGCGCTTGCCCAATGCAATGGGACTCATGTCCTCGTTTCACTCCAATCGGCTTTACGACCGTCAGACTCATGTCCACGGACACAACCATCTCCAGATACCAGCGCAAATTCGTCTCGCTCCGAGGTGCGGCTTCTCTCAACGTCCAGTGCCTGGCGACTCGCGGTTCTGGAACCAGTTTCATCACTTGCATGAACCATGGAAAGAAATCTTGTGGCGTCACATGATTGTAGTCTTTAAATTCTGTCTTCGCGAAGTCGCGCAAAAACCTTGCTCGCAAAACGTACAACTCGGAGCTCAGTGCATCGTACTCTTCTTGTGTCATCTGGGAGATTTTGACATCGTCCCTGAAAAACCTGGCTCTTCCTCGGAAGTCCCCACCGTTCATTTGTTTCTTCGAGATACGCATCGGACAGCAATTGAGCATCTTTGCCAGCCATGAACGCAGCGACGACTTGTCTTGGACATCTTCAAGCACACCGGCGCGGAAGAGGTCAACAAGTTTGCCCAGATATCGCTCTTCATCGTAGTGCCATTGGCCAGTGCGCACTGGTACATTCTCCACACGGGCCTTCCGCAAGAACGTCGTCTTGCTGCCCGGTTCCATGTTGACCTTGGTGTCGTTCATGACGTCGACGTTGTACAAGCACGATGGATCTTTCCGAATGCGGCTGCGACTTCGCGAGTGAGAGCGATGGTTTCCGCAGCGGACTGCAGGTTGGGTGTGCGTACAGCAGCCATCGCATTGCAGCACGCCACCAGATTCGCTGCGAACATTTGGTTGCGTGCCTTGTCTCGGCCCGCCACGGCTCGATCTGGCGTAAGCAAGTTCTGCAGGTATCCATGAACTACTACGTACTGTACCCGATTAATGACGCCAGTCTGGTGTATCGCTAGCAGCAGGCTGCGTCCATTGCACTATGACCGATGGCGATGTGTCCATTGCCGCATTCCGTACCTCAGGGACCACACGCGTCCAAGCATGACGCCCCCGCGCCCCCCGGCTCTCCACCGCCTTCAGCAATGATGTCAACCGTTGTGTCGAATGCACCCAAATCTCGGACCTCCTCGAAGTCCGATTCTTTTTACGAAAAATTTCTCGAAGTCTGTTCTGAAAGTTTCAGAACGGACTTCGAGATACTGAAATACTGAATATCAAATATACTATTTTTCAGTATACCGATTGTGATCGCGGCAGGTTGAAGCGAGCGACGTCGTGAGGAAGTGCGCGGCGACGTCGATGGGGCGGCACGCCACCAAAGCCAAGGTGGCGCTAGCCACTGCGCGCGGCGTGTTCGAGCAGCAGCAGACGTTGGCTGTGAGCGAGGCGCTGGCGATCATCCATGAGGCGCAGGATTTGTTGGACCACGAGGCCAACCTGGTGTCTGTCCACGGATCGGTCATTAATGGTGCGGATCGTGCCGTGCTTGGTCCAATCGACCGGTTCGATGCTCTAAGCGTACCGTCGGATGCGTTATGGATGAACAGTGTTTGGTGACATCCACGGCCAGTTCTTTGACCTCATGACTTTGTTGGACCGCGTGAATATCGAACAACTGGAAGGTGATCACGTGATACGTCATGTCCAAAGACATCTCATTGGATGCTGATTGTGCGTCGATATTGCGCCAGCGAATGACGTCAAGTTGCTGTTCCTGGGCGACTACGTGGGTGAGTTGGCAACCGTCCGTTCTCTGAGGTTTTGTTGATGTGCGTGGTGATGGGGATCCGCTCGACTGTGTCTGCAGATCGTGGCGCATTCTCGTGTGAAGTCGTGCTGTTCCTGCTTCTGTTAAAGATCAAGGTTTGACCACAAGCAGCACTGGATGGCTTGGTTACTGACTCCATGTAATTGCATGCACGTATTGCTAACGACATGAACTTCTCGTGATAGTATCCTCAAAAAGTGTTTCTCTTACGTGGAAATCACGAATGTGAAACCATCTCTTCGTTCTACGGCTTCCGCAACGAATGTACGTTGATGACAACCGCGTCTAGGGACATCAAGCCTGGTGCTGACATCGTTGATATGCAGGTCGCGCGAAGTATAGCATCTCCGTGTACTATCACTTCCTCAGTTGCTTCCAGTCGATGCCCATTTCAGCCTTGATCAAGACGCCGCGCGGCAATATCTTTTGTGTCCATGGCGGATTGTCGCCAGACTTGGTGAGCATTCATGATATCGAAAGCATCGACCGGCGACGGGAGCCTCCGACCGAAGGACCGTTGTGCGACTTGCTGTGGGCAGATCCGTCAGTAGACGTTGAAGGTTCAAAGAATGCTACCATGTTACCATGTATGCCTCCTGGTTTGTTGGAGGATTAAATGAAAGCGTGATGTCTTACAGGCAGCTCCGCGGCGCAGGCACCTGCATGGTCGATCAATCGCGTAGGTTGCTTTCTAGTACATGCGGATGTATCACAAACTAACTAGCTTGCGTTGCGCTTCCAGGTTCGAGGTTGTTCGTACTACTTCAATTCCTACGCGATGTTCGACTTCCTGAACAAGAACCACTTGCTGAGTATCATCCGCGCGCACGAATTTGAAGAAGATGGATATATGCTCCACTTCCAGTCCAAAGCCAACGAGTTGCTGGACAAGCGTGATGACAAGTCGATGCCACCAATGATCACGGTATTTTCAGCGCCAAATTACTGTGATACACATTTCAACGTGGTGAGTGTTCGAGTAATGCCAGCAGTCTTGATGCGAACTCATTTGTGCCTGCTTCTCAGGCCGCGTATTTGGTCATCACCAGTGAGCCATTTGCTTGGGAGTTAAAGCAAGTAGAAGCTTCTCCGCATCCAGCTCCTATTCTGTTTGGGACTGAGCGAGGATCCGATATCTGGCGACAGTTCCGCACGACCCTGCCGTTTCTCCCTGCGAGCAAAGATTTTTTCGAAGACATCGCAGTGCTGGCAGGAAAAGCAAAAGCCGAGCGCGATGAAATGCCAGCATTTCTGCGACGAGATTCGCCATCATTGGTTCACGTGGAAGATCTCGATCCCGCAGGTTGGAGCAAACCCGTATTTGAGTTTTTTCAACAACGTACTGAGATACACTCTCGCTATATCAGAGTTGAAACGTCGGCAAACAAGTGAAATGCACCCGCAAGCGATTCGCAAAGTGCTCGATGAAGAGGCCCACAAGTGGATCCAGAGTGACGAAGGCTCTTTTCAAGTATTCCCGCCGGAAAAAAATGACAGCAGATCGCGTAGTGTGTCGCTCAGCGCTCAGCCAGGAGTGGAAGAGCGACTGCATGTAGGTTGATGAGACGTGTGAAATTGCTGCGTGACCCGTTGTTTGACAAGCCATTCGCTTGCAGTTATTTACTCCTCAAGAACTGGAGATGATGAAGCTCATGTTCTCGTTGATGGACACCGACGGTAGCCTCACGCTCTCAAAGCCGAAGGTTGCGCAGTTTATCTTCAACGTACTTGGTAAGTGCGGAATTTTGGGAGAAGCGGGCGATGTCCTGGATAGTTATCATCTCTGTTGTGGTTAGGCGAGCGCATAAGTGACGTTGATTCTGCACGATACTTGGACGCCCTGGATCACGATCGCAACGGAGTGGTCGATTTTGCAGACATCTTGTCATGGGCTGCCGAGATGAAGAAGAATTACGAGAAGAGTGAACGCTCTATCTTCAAACTGGGTTGGATCTGGAGGACTGTGCTGCATATCGATCCATACCACGCCGTGATGTGGGCGGCTCTCGCCTATTTGCTGCGCGACATGTACTTCATCCACCATCACGCTTTCTTGCGCTCGAGATGGTTGAAAGCTTTTGGTTCGTTCGGCACACTCCTGTATGCTTTCGAGTTGCTCGGTGTACGGCAAGTGCTTTTCCCGTGGATGCCCTCAGCAGTGCACGACCAGTGGTCCAATCTGAAGAGACGACTGCACTTCAAGTAGCTATTGTCATTGAATTTGTGTGGCGATTGTTGATAGGAGATTGGTTGGTGGTGTTGGTCACAAGACCAAAGCGTAACAATGATGTTATTCTTCCAGTTCAGCCTCCAGGGTTTCTTCTTGATCGATGTTTGGGACAGAGGAATAATCGAGAACCAGCCCAAGCTTGTCCAGCACTTCGTTCAAGTACGACAGTGTGACCTTGCGATCGTTCTGCTTGTGCAGATCGTCGTGCTTGCGCCGTTCGTGCATACAGTGCGTGCACATAGCTGGGTTAATGTTGTCGCGCTGGAACCCAGGGCACATCGTACCAATGGTACAGATGGAACACTTGGGAAACTCGCTGTTGAGATGCTTGATGATGAACGCGATCTTGTCCCGATGGATCTGGTCGAGCTGCTTTCGCTTCTCGATCAAAACCATCTTGCTTTGGCGCTTGAGACTCTCCAGCTGTTGCTCTGCTTCGAGCTTGCGTCTTGCCACTTCTTCCCTGCTCGGTCCGATGTACGGCTTAGTAGCGACCAAAGTGAACTCTCGACCAGCAGCAACTGCACGAGACGATTGATTGCCGTCAGCAAAACCATGAGGCTCACCACCCACGAAGCACTTACTGGAACACGGTCGACCCACGAATTCCTCGACGCCCATGCCTTCGATCTTCCCAGGAACGGCGCAAAACGTTTCTTCGATCCCTTCCAGCTCTTGTGGCCGCCCAAGGCAACCGTTGCTGTTGCTGCCCCACGTGAACACCTGCGAGATAGGCTGTAGATTATGCGCGTAGAGAATTGTCTGCGAGCACGTACCTCGTCATCTACTGAGAGCGCCACATTGTGGAAGATGCCAGCGCATACTTTTTTGATAAGCACGTGGGTAACCAGCAGATCGGTCACAAGACCTGGAAGAGGTGAAAATTGGGTGCCACCTTGAGCTAGCTGGCCGACGCGACCTGTTCCCCAAGTGTACACCTGCAACATTCGTCGTTCTCACATGGTGCCTTGTCATTCTAAATCGCGAGACTACCTTACCAGCCCGCCCTTAAGTAGAGGAGGGATGAGTACGATTGCCACGGTGTGCCAACAAGCACACGACAGCTCGAATATGACGTCCTCCTTGAGTGCCTCAACTAGCTTCGGGTTCACATACGACGTCGTGTCACCATGACCCAGTCGCCTGCAGACACCGCGTAAGTCATCGACAATAGACAGCCAATACCACAAAGCTGGCCCTCGTACCCACCGTCGCCGCTCCCCCACGTGTATGCCTGTCCATTTGAAGTGACCAAACCTGCGTGTGTTGCTCCACAAGAAATCTACCACCCATCCCGCTGTCAACCGCCACGGCACCATTCGTCTCGGGTCGGACACACACTCACCTGTGTCACAAACATCTTGGACAAGCTCCGCGTGAGACTTGAGTGTTCGTGCGTTTGGAAGATAGCGCCGAAGCCGAGTGTCTCGCCCTTGTCGGTGACAACCAGCGTGTGATTGGTGCCAACCGTGACGCAACTGATGCTGGTGCTTTCCGATATCGTGCGCTCCCACAGCACGGGTTCCATGTTATCAAGCCCATAGCGTGCTCGCGCCTTCTTGCTCTGTGCCTCGGATAAATTGTGCACAGGCTCTCGCCCAAGCTGACAATGATCGTTCTGACCCCACGTGTACACGTCTCCGTCCTTGGTTCGTGCGCAGCAGTGAACGCGTCCGACAGCGATCTGACTGAGTCCCTCACCGCATAGCTTGAATAGCTTCACAGGATCCATGTAGTCCTCATCACCACCGTCTTCCTCATCGTCTTCTCGTTCTCTCGGGCCGTCAAACTCGCTCACATACTTCAAAGCAGCCACCTGGTTGTTTGGCACCGCGCTTGCTGGCGCTGGATCAGCCACTTTGGCTTTGCCTTCGTCTTCGTCGTCGCTGAGATCACCGCCAGGATTGTAGGTCTTGCGCACCATTTCTCGATACGTGGCATCCATTGGGAGTCCAGTCGGTCCGCTCTTTTTGCCCCAGACGTAGACGTCACTGCTTCGCGTAATGGCGAAGCTCACGTCAGAATCAAAGCCCTGTATCAACAATATTGTGAGCAAGGTGCTGAATTCGTGACCCACGAAACATTGTGATCGACGTGACACTCACTGCGAAGACATGCGCGATGCCTTTGCCTCTCAGTTTCTTGATGATCCGTGGCGTTCCTGAGGACTCAAGGTCGCCATGGCCCAGCTGTCCGGCATACCCAGATCCAAAGCTCCAGACACCACCAAGCATGTCAAGCTGGCGCTGGTACTCTGCTTCTTCCTCCTCACGGCGTCGGTATTCTGCCCTTATCCATACCACGACGCTGCATCAGTGCCTGCTTGTTGTTAGATGGCCTATCCTGCTTGACATGACCGACCTGCGTTCTTCTGGTCCGTCAGAGACACCATTAAGAATTGTACCTGCAGCGAAATGTCTCTCCGTAAGAATTCTCCGCAATGGGTTGCCAACAAGTGACATGAGCTCGACGAACCAGCTTGCGCTTGCCTCCCTTTCGCGGAAGGCCTCGGGCGATACAAGATGCCCGCAGCATCTTAGTCTTCATGAGCGTCAGACATCGCAAATCGAGCTACGAGGACGAATAGCAAATGAGTTGACGGGTCCGCTTCCATTGCGCAGGTTCAGCCACAGGCTCGTACGCGATCCCATTCTTGATTGGTAAGCAGGTCCTGCGTATCTGGAATGGGCAGGAACAGGAGTTTGCGGAAGTTGACGGCATCCCTGCCCGTCGGTACACGAATGTCGAGCTTCTTCCGTCGCAGGAACCCCATCGTTGACCACTACAGCGGCCTCGCCACCTGCATCCCCGCTCGTGGGCAATCGCTCGCGATCGCCGTGGCCGCAGGAACCGACACACAAGCACGCCCCTCCAGCTAGTTCCAGACTATCAATAACGTTCGAGGAGATCTGGAACCCGGCACGGCCGAAGATGATACAACACATAGCAAGTGCGATTATGCGTGTGTTATTGTACAGGAGACGGGTGGTTTACGACTGGGTTGGGAGCTACGGCGTTGATGGTCGCCGTCTTGTTGACAACGTTTCCTCCTGTCGCCACATCGTTTGGGACAGTATACTCGACCAGATCACGGAGCAACACTAGCTCATTGTCCACGTGAACTCCCACAGTCCAAATGAGCTGCGCGTTCCACAGCAACATCGTTGACAGGCGACCGACAAGGATGGATGCAGAGCTCAGAAATATGCGGTCGTTGGTAGAGGAGCCATTCGTGGCCGTGCGCCGCCACAGAACACGATTTCGCAATGCGTCGTCGTCGACGTAGATGAGCAACACCAGCATGGCCACGATCGAGTACAAGAAGGCAACGAGCACGGGCATGGCTGCGATCTTTTTGAACTGGAGGAAGTTGCGCGTCGTTGGTGTCAGCGCGTCAAGGCACAATAGCCAGTGGAACCAGATCCACCACGTCAGCACGCTCAGACAGCGCATGTCCCATTGCATCATATCGCACAGACAGAGCAAGGCGATGGAGCAATGCGCCGACGAGAACGTGAAGTTGAATGTGCGAAGCACACACGCGAGGAGCTCACGCTGGTACAGCGCGACGAAGACACCGCAGAAGCATGCCGTCCCCACAAGCGTCGTGAGCTGCAACGCCGACCGCTGTGCTGAATCCATGCTCATGACTTGGAAAAGCGACGTCATTGTGTCACAGACGAGCATGCCGAAACTCGTAAGAGCCACGGCGTAGATGCAGCCGAGTCGGAAAGCGCCCATGGGTTTCTGGAATACCACGTTGGCGCGGTAGAGTGTCTTGGAGGCGTCGACGTGGCTGATGGTGCTGGATGAAACGCGGATTTGCTGCAGTTGGGCCTGCCGCCGCCGCCCGATGAGCACACTGCCCGCTGTGTTGCTGTGGAAAACCTTGCCGGCCATGATGCTGCCGCTGCTGCCATACGTCACGCGGTGGAGAGCAAGACGCGCTTGGTGGACGCTGCACACTGCGATGTGGGTGCCTGTAGGCACGAGCAGGCCTCTTCGCCGCTGGTGATGCAGCGTCTTGAGCAGCAATAGGACCAGCACAATCGTCGAAGACAGCAAGGAATCAAACAGCGACAGCGTCCCATGCGAGAACCTCACGCTGGGGATGGACTCGATTGCGGCAAAAAGCTAATGTCAAGGCTGTGGTGCCTGTCGCGACCGGGCCGATTCTCAAGCGCAGGCCGAGTTTGCGAAAATCTGCATCAGCAAGGAATGCCGCTTGCGTGTTGAGCCATAGCGCGATGCAACTGAGGAAGCGTAGGTCCTGGAAGCTCCACGCGATGACGCCCCAGTGGAGTGTGTTGACGATCGTGACGAATGCGAACTCGTACTCGGAGAAGAGCACGCTGACCATGTCGACGCTGAGGCAACCAACGACGCAACACAGGGCTGGTAACGCGAGCACCATGTGAAGCGACACAAGGACGATATGCACCACCGAAGGCGAGACCAGGGACGACGCGCTGGTGAAGAGCTGAGCGAGGAAGACGCCAAAGCTCGCCCAGTACAGCATGGCGAGTCTGGAAAACGCTACGGGCATGGTCAGAGTGCGCAGCATTCGGGTGATGCGAAGCCAGCGGGCACTGGCAACGGTGCGAGAGAGGTCGAGCTGTCCGAGCGGATGCGGTGGCTCCGAGACGAACGTCCACTTGGTGGCGTCGGCCAGCGCCACGAGGTCAATGGACGGGCCCATGGTAAGCGCAGGTGATGTGTCTTCGGACCGTGAGTGCGGCCATTGCGGTGGCGGCGCGTCGCTGATGACGGCCGCCGCCATGGCCAGCAGGCTCTGCGACCCGCTCATCGCTCGAGGTCACACGACAGCCTCAGGCCACCGTGGCCGTCATCCACGCACGCAAGCGAGCGAGCGCTGCGTGCTCTGCTGTCAGAGCCTTGATTGCGTGTCTTCTTGCGCGCTCCCACAGGTGATCAAGGCCAAACCAGAGCGCGCCGTCGGTCGCTTCGTGAAAGAAAAGATAAGCACGCAGCAGCC
Organism: Lagenidium giganteum; assembly: GCA_002286825.1. NCBI lineage: Eukaryota > Oomycota > Peronosporomycetes > Pythiales > Pythiaceae > Lagenidium > Lagenidium giganteum. The sequence goes on along the minus strand of NSDO01000181.1, from coordinate 110,018 downwards.
ATCAGGGCGCCACCACCGCCGTGCGTGAAAATAGCCCGTGGCGTGTCGGCTTGTGTGAGGCGTGGTGTGGTCCAGCCCAAACACAAACACAGGTATGTGGTGGTGGTGGTGGTGGCTCTTGGCTCCATTCTGGCATTTGGTACCCATCTGTGCCCGTTCACACCAGACCACCCACCTCAACAATTGGGTTCTTGGCTCCATCGAAATACCCGTGTCCACATTTTGGGTGAATGGGTGGCGTCGCGCCCATCTCGCCAAACACCGCCAATTGGTTGCTGGGTCGAAGGGGAAGAGCATGCCCGACATGCGCCGGGCGCCGTCGTCGCCGTCGTCGTCGTCTCCACAATCTCCATCGCGTGCGGCGCCGCGTGTACCATTGGATCAAGCAGGTGCAGCGCCGCCAGCGCCGCTTTTCACGCCCTCGGATGCTCATGTACGTGCTGAGAACCAACCCGCCACAACAACGGTTGTTCAACACGTTGACGTGCGCATGTGACTGACGATGCATCCATCGGACCACTATCCAGTTGCGGCGACGCTACCAGGCACTGCTGCATGGCGAGCCTGTGATCGGTACGTGCCTTGCCCTTGCTGGTATGTCCAGTGTCTGCATGGCTGCTGACCAGAAGTCGTTGCAGACGACCAGAACCGCGTGCTTGAGACATCGTACGAGCGCTGGCGCGAGCTGCAGCGCATGGTCATTGTCTACGGCCTTCCCAAGGACGAAGGCCAGGCTGTAGCTGCTGTTTCGTCCCTGTCGTCGTCGTCTTCCTCGAGCAGCACGACGGAACCGCAGACTCGGTCGCCCACGAAGCAGAACACGGAGCCGACTGACCCAGCTACTGCTGCTGCAGCTACGAACGCAGTGGACACAACGGATGACACGTGTCTGCTGCGTGGTCGTGTATGGAAGATGCTGCTGGGCATGGCCGTTGAGACCGTCAACCCGGCGCAATACATCGCGCTCGTGGCGCGTGGACCGTCGCCTGTGGACGCCGACATCCGCAACGATACGTTCCGCACGTTCCGCGGTGATCCCGCGTTTGCCAAGCGCGTGCCGGAAGAGAAACTCGCGCGGTTGCTGAATGTGTTTATTAACGAGCTGGGTGCGACGTCATCCAACACATCGAATTCGGCGTCCGCCGGCACAGTCCAGCGGATGCACCACCTGGCCAACGTGCCCGACTACCTGCGTTATGTGCAGGGCATGAACATCCTCTGTGCACCGCTGCTGTTTGTGATGCCCGAAGCTGACGCATACTACGCGTTCTGCCAGCTTATCGTGCGCCACTGCCCTCGCTATATGGCGCCACAGCTCAAGGGCGTGGAGGCCGGATGCGCGCTCGTGGACCAGTGCTTGCTGTACTTGGACAGCGAGCTGCATGCGCACCTGAGTGCACACGGCATCACAGCTCGCATCTACGCCCTGCCATTGATCCTCAGTCTTTTTGCCTGCGTGCCGCCGCTGCACGAGCTGTTGCGAGTGTGGGATGTGGTAAGTGCTTGTGTGTGTATGTGTGTTTCCGTGTCGCTGCTGTCGACTGATTGCTCACTTATATATATGTGTGTGTGCTGTAGCTCTTTGCTGTCGGTGTCCACTTTGTTGTAGTGCTGGCCGTCGCTCACACAGTGCTGCTCCGCGAGGAATTGCTGGAAAAGTACGTCGGAAGCACGCGACGAACGTCCAGCGGTTGCTGACGGACTGGTTGTGCATAGGAAAGTGGATTTGATGAAGACCCTGAGTTCTCGCTTTGCACCGCCGCTACAGGCGGACCAGCTCATTTCCGTTGCTCTCCAGGTGCGTGGGCACCGCTTCATAGCAGCTTTCAATGGGCGGTTGTATTCATGTGCGTGCGTGGATTGACGGTGCTGTTGTAGCTGTTGCATCGCCTTCCGGACGAACTGTTGCATGAAATTGCACGCCATCCACTTGAGCAGCCTGATGTAGCTGCATGCATCGAGTTTCCACCCGACGTGGTGGTTGCGATCATTGAGAAAATGCGCGCTGATCGTGAAGCCGAAGAAGAAGAAGCTATACGGTCACCACCAGTCGAATCACGGCGAACTGAGCAGCAGGAAGCAGCAAGTAGCGAGAATGCATCTGCCAGGACGCGATCACTGGCGCGTTCGGCGTCGCGCGGTCCGTTTGCGATCCTCCAGCGGTTGGGCTCGCGAGAGAAAAAGTCGCGCAACAAGTCCGGCAGTGCCAGCAGCACTGGCAGCGGCTCACGGCCCCCATGGAAGTTCTGACGACTCGCCCACCAGCACGGAACAAGACGTGAACCGCTATTACAGGGAAGCGGTTCCCCACGCATCGTCACCAGTATGCAAGTGCATCCACGACGAAGTGAGCGACGTCAACGCCGACCTCGAAGCGACCAACGGACTGTCACAATGCGTTATCAAGATGAGGAAGCAGCTGACATCGAGTAAAGTGTGTGAGCAGGATGCAAGCCTTGTGCTCGCTAGGACCCAAACACTCGGGTACCAAGCCATTCGCACCGATGACTGAGCGTCTGACGAGGAGACCCGTGATCTCGGTACGGCGAAGAGACTTCCAGAGTAGCTCACAGTGCCAGTCTTTGTGTTGCTTCGTTGCATCGACGTAACTCTCACGACATACGAGGATGACACACGGAAAGCATCGGTCGTTGGTGCTGACAATGCATCCACCACAACGTCGACGGCACCATCGACAGCCTCCCCATTGCCAGCGAGAGGGCGATTGTACCAGTCATTGTATGGCAATAGGTAGCAACGTGTATGTCGCTCTTTTTGTGTTTCTATGGTCAAAGGAAGTGCTAGTTTATCATCGCGCAGAGCGCAGAAACAGCGGTTGTCACCAACAAGGAAACTATGGTACGCCCCTTGATCCTTCACCCACACACGCTGCCCATAAGGCTCACGTCGGGGGTACGAGGCGACGCCAACGTCAATGATGACATGGAAGTGATTCGTTTGTAGCGCTTGAGTAGCTGTGTTTTGTCGTTTAATCGTCATCGTCCTCGGTACGCCTGGAACGTTTCTTCTTCTTGTTCGTATCAAGAGCCTTGCGCTTCTTCTTGAAATCGACGTTGCCGTCCGTGGTGATCTGAATCTCTTCTTCCAGCTGCTGTTTTCGTGACGAGCTGTCGAGCTGCACGCCCTTGTATGAGCCGCCCCAAGGATTGAACGCGCCCAACGCATCGTCGCCCTGCTCTGCAAAATCCTCCAGCGCTTCTCGGCGCTTCTCTTCCTCTGCTGCCTGCGCCGCCGCCACCTCTTCCTCCATCTGTCGTTGAGCCACGACTTCCTCACTTTCATCGATCTGAACAACCGAGACGGTGCTCCACTCGCCCATGCCCGTGGTCTCGTCCATGTGCTTGTTGAAATCCTCGATCACCAGTTGCGTATCGTCGCCGGTCGCGGCCTGCGCTGCCATCTTGGCGACCATGGCTTCGGCGTCGTCCATTGTCATTCCCTGCGGCAGCTTGATCCGCAGTCGGTCGGACCGAAGGTCCTGTTCAGTCACAGGCGACGAGCTGTGTGGCAGCATGTACGTGATCGTGAACTTGCGGAACACGAGCGCTGTGTTGGGGATTTCGTGCGCGGTGACCTTGTCAATCAGTGCGTCAAGCCATTCCTCGACGTCTTCGACCCACACTTGGCAGGCGCTGCCTTCGATCAGTTGGGTCTGTGGAACACCAAGCCCATGTCAGCGAGAGTTATCATCAACGCCTTCAGTCACCACGCTGCAGCAAAGTACCTCATGTTGCTTTCCTTCCAAGTACACAACGCCGCGAACTTCGTAGATGCCTTTGCCGTCCTCTGCTACGGGCTCTTCCCCTGCGTCTTCAGCTGGAGCCGATGGTGTTGCTCGGTCGGACGACCGTGGTCCACCACCACCACCACCACCACGGCCACCACCACCACCTTGAGGACGCTTGGATGCGTCGCGTCGTGGTGGTGGAGGAGGAGCACCGTTCATGCCTGGTCTTGCAGGTGGCGGTGGTGGCGGCAAGCCGCTGACAGCACCAGAAGCCATGTCTTGAGCAAAGCGAGCTTGAGCTGCCTGCACACAGCAACCATCAAGTGCCATAATCATCAATATTGACGCACTGTGTACCTCGCATGGAAGGCATGACGCACCTGATCGATGTCTTGCAGCTGCTTCTGCAGATCTCGGTCGGAATGCGCGGCTTCGGACTTGGTTTTGCGCTTCTGTTTGAAGAATTCCTGCATCATGTCCCGATGCTTGCGGCCTTGTTCATGGTGCCGGATGCTCTGGAACCCAGTCACACCATCATCAGCACACAAGCACACCACTTCCACACACCACAGACACATGCGCATGCGTACAATCTTGTCTCCTTGCATCCACGCATTGCAGTACTTGCAGTAATGTCGCTCATGCGACTTCCAATAGTCTGTCATCGTCCGCCACTTTGCTCCTGAGTGTCCGCCACCGCAAAACCTGAACATGCGTTCATTTTTGAGAGTCACGCGCACAGTTCAGAAGCTGCAGTGCTGGTGTCCACAATTCATTGAATTGCACCGCCCGGGCTGCGCGTTGATTGGCTGGCCTTGGTGGTGGAGGGTGGCTGGTTGGGGGTGGGCCGGTGGATTGGCATGATGGCGCCCGCACTTCCTCGATCAGTCGTGATTATATCCCCGGAGTTAAGCAGACAAAATGGCAACTAAGCGTGGTAAGTATCCGCACGCCACGGCTGCGCAGAGAGGCCAGCGCTCTCTTGTTCAATATACCGAGCGCATATACAGCACAGGTCACTTATTCGATGGGCTTGGATTGCTGTGATTAGGACGTGGTGGTGTTTCGGGCAACAAGTTCCGCATGTCGCTGGGTCTCCCAGTGGCTGCGGTCATGAACTGCGCCGACAACTCGGGTGCCAAGAACCTGTACATCATCTCCGTGGTGGGCATTAAGGGCCGCTTGAATCGTCTGCCAGCCGCTGGTGTCGGTGACATGGTGCTGGCCACCGTCAAGAAGGGTAAGCCAGATCTCCGTAAGAAGGGTAAGTCGAAGCGCTGTGTGTCTCCGTTGCGATCACTGCGCTGGACGTGTCACTCACCGTCATGCATCATCCGTTGACCACAGTCATGCCAGCCGTCGTCATCCGTCAGCGCAAGTCGTGGCGCCGCAAGGAGGGCGGTTTCCTCTACTTCGAGGACAACGCCGGCGTCATCGTCAACCCTAAGGGTGAAATGAAGGGTTCGGCCATTACCGGTCCAGTCGGCAAGGAATGCGCTGACTTGTGGCCACGTATTGCCTCGAACGCCGGCTCGGTTGTCTAAACGACGCCATCCAAGCTGCTTGCTAGGGTCAATCTTTGTGTCTCATAATGCAAACACGACGACGGCGTGGCGTGCCACGCCCCGACTAAAATATTAGGCTTCATTCTTAGTGAGATCGCCTGTTGTCTCCATTCTGTCGATGGCAAACATGGACATCGGCTTCATTCACCTCGCACCGAGGATTCGGCGAAAGTCTCATCTCTCCAGCATTGAGTCGACCAATTCAGATGATGGTAAGCTCGACGTCGGCGTCGGCTTCATCATCATACGGCTGCACCGCATGATGATGAGGATTTGGCGATTGCTTGGTTCACAAAGACAAATTCAGTCAATGATCTCTGCAACATTGAATCGCGAGTGAAAAGCTGTCAGGAATCCACTCAACGCCGACGGACTCCGTCGCGGTGTATGTGCATCACAGCACACTGCACTGCAGTTGTAATCTCTTCCGAACGCACGAGTGTTTATGTGTTCCCCCCGGACTTGGTTTGTGTATTCCAAAGATTTCCATTTCCTCCTTTCTCAATCTGACTGTGGTGGCTAAAAAACTCAAATGTTGTCGTCGCCGACATGCGCAGGAACAATGCGTGGGCTTATTGATCACTTCATAGACATTGCGTCAACAACTCGCGCTGCTAGAACTTGCGTGTGATCATTTGTCGCACCCATGTTTCCGACGCCTACCAGCAGAGACGCGAGTAGATTTACAACTGGCCACCAGCAGCCTTGATGCGCTCGGCATCCAAGTAGGCCGTGCCGTATGGCAGGAACTCCTCGCTGTGGGTGTCGGCGATGCTCTTGTACTCCTTAGCCTGACGGATGATGTCGTTGACTTCGTCGTCGGTGATTTCACGCACGAACTTGGCTGGGTTGCCCGCCCAGAGCTGGCCCGATGGGATGCGGCGGCCTGGAGGCACCACACTGCCGGCGGCGATGATCGTGTTCGATTCGATCAAAGCACCGTCCAAGATGATCGAGCCCATGCCGATGAGCGAGTTGTTTTCGATCGTGCACGAGTACAGGATGCAGCCGTGGCCTGAAACATCATCAGGAGAAAGGTCACAATCCAGATGCACCGATCAAGTAACGGCTTGACGCAAATGCTACGCATACCGATGGTGACGTCATTGCCAATCGAGGCACCAGGGGCGAGGCCTGGCGTCGTGGTGCTGGCGGTGTGGATGACGGTGCGGTCCTGCACGTTGGTGTGGTTGCCAATGCGCACCTGGTTCAGGTCACCTGATCATTCAATCACGCAGTGAGTGCCGCGGAACATAATCGATCAACGCCATCATCTCGGGAGCGCTGCATACCGCGAATGACGACGTTGTACCAGATGGACGCGTCGTTGCAGATCTCGACATCGCCGATGATGGTAGCGTTTGGCGCAACCCAGGTGTCGTGTGCGATGGCTGGACGCTTGTCGTACAAGTTCATCACCTGACGGTGACGGGAGACTGTAGAACGAGGACGACATTGCACGATTTACATCAGTTCCCGCGACGTCCATGGCGGTCTCACGCCCACTCGAGGACCAGCGGTAGTACGTACAGCGCTCCTGGAAGTCGTTCTTGCCCAGGACACGAAGGCCGAGGCGGTCGATGGCCTGGCCAGTTTCCCGCACGCAGCGGCCCAGCTCGAACGTCACGCGTCGCATCATGGTTCTGTGCTTTGCTGCTTGCTCTCCTTCACGCCACCACCGTGTCTTCGTGGGAAGATCAATCTGCCCCCCGCTGCCGTCCAGACCACTGCCACAAAGGCCACTGGCAACCGGATCGCATACAAGACTCAAGACACCGAGGGCCCGCGTTATCCGGACAACGGATACCGTCAAATACCGATAGAACCGGTGGTTCGTATCTGTGACGTGGTGCAGGGGGTTCGGCGTGAATCATGACGTCGTTTGGTGATGACGACGCTGCACGAGTCTTGAGAAGTTGATGCTCCCAAGGGCACGATGGCCAATGCGTGAGAGAGCGACATGAACATACTATGTGACGACATAAGGAAATGCGATGCAAACAACGAAGGCTTGATTACAATATCGTGCAACTGGAGTCTCCGCTCACTTCCAACAGTCCCGAATCTCGCTCAATTTCCTTGATCAAATACGTAAATACTTCGGCTATGGAAGCACAGACAAACAAGCAGGTCAGCCGAGTTATGAAATAGTGAATTCAGCGATGCCGGCATCTGACGGAGCACGTACTGATGTTCTCGTTGTCTTTGGCCGAGCACTCCACGAACGGACATTCCCACTGCCGCGCCAACAATTGGCCCTCTTCTTGTGATACTTGTCTGAATGAATGCATTTTACGACAACACGGAGTGAGCGTCAGTAAAGGCTCGCGTCATCAGCGTCGCACGAGATTAACAATCACATACCTGCTGCGCTCCAAATCTGACATACTACCAACGAGCACACGGGGAGGTTTGGAGCCCAACATGTTCAACAGCTTTTCGTTAATTAGCTTCAGCTTATCGAACGAGGTTCGGGAGCCAATCGAATACACTAAGACGTAGCCATGCACGCCGACGGACGCAGCCTGCGAGAAGTTGCTGTATTCGTCCTGTGCATCGTCACGCCATCAATATTCCCACCTAGATGGTTGGCCCAGCCGACTCCACAGTACATAACGTCAACGCAATCCATCGCACGCACCATGCCAGCCGTGTCCACGATATCCGTCACGAAATGCGCATTCCGGAAGCGAATAGTCTTGTGGAACGTGTTTTCGATCGTCGGGTCGTAGTTTTCCACAAAGCGGTTCTCCACAAAGCATGTCGTCAAGGACGACTTGCCGACGCCGGGGAATCCAAGCACCGTGAGCTTGCGCTGCACTTCGACGGGCATTATGGTCGCACACCCGTCCTAGTCACGCTGTCACTCCTCTTCCCCCTTCTTCACGCCACCGACTGCAATGAAGAAAAATAAATTCTTCCGTCGCTCGGTGAAGTTCGTCCAAGATTCTCCGCTCACCCAGCTACGCTCTCTGTCACGACGCAGGCCCAGGCAGGCAGGCGTCGTCGGGCGTCGGTCGAGGCGGTGCCGGTGTTCCGTTAGCCGCTCGGCGCTTCTTCGCTCCTTCCTGGGGGCGTGGGTCGGGTCAGACCCCGGACCCGGTACCGGTATATCTCCAGGAAACCACTGCGTAATTACCCGGCCCCTCAGTAAAAAACCGATTCTCAGACTCAGATGCGTTGCACCAATCGCAGCAGAGCACGTTTTCGTTTTGGGCGAGGAACCGGTATTCGGCCATGCGCGTACCGGCTCCACCGGTATCGTGAGCCGTTGAAGGTCTGTGCATGACAGCGTGGCGCGCGTGGTGAACACCTTGGCGCCGGTGCCGGAGCGACACGTGAAGCAACAGCGAGCACACGCACAGCACAGCACAGCAGAGCGCGGGAGATGGAGGGAGGCACGTCGCCGACGCCGGCGGTGCCCCACACCCCCGGCATGGACCCGGCGGGCGACCAGCGGCGGCTACGCCAGAAGCCGGCAGCCGGCCAACAAGATTTCTTTGCGACCATGACAGCGCCAGCCCCAGATAGCAACAGCAGCAGCAACAGCGCCGCGTTTGGGGCGCCACCGCCGACTAGTGGCCATGCAGCGCCGACGTCGCAGGGCTTGCTGCGCACGGCTTTGCTGTCGTCCAGTCAGCAAAACCACCAGAGCGACACCAAGAACGAGCTGTTCCAGATGGACGACGGCTTTGATGGCAGTGACGGCTGGGGCTGCGACTCGCCCTCAGCGATCCTGAGCAACTCCCAGCCGGACGAGAAGCAGTTCGAGGCGGAGGACGACTTCGCGTGGGGAGACGAAGATGGAGAGCTGGTGCTGGACTCGCCTGCGGCGGCGGCGGCACCAGCGACAGCGCCAACGTTTGACGCGGCGGCGGCGGCACCAGCGACAGCGCCAACGTTTGACGCGGCGNGCGGCGGCGGCGGCACCAGCGACAGCGCCAACGTTTGACGCGGCGGCGGCGGCACCAGCGACAGCGCCAACGTTTGACGCGGCGCCGCCAACACCGGCGGATGCCACGACGGACTCGGCGTCGCTGTTTGCGGCACCTCCGTCGAGTGCGACCCCGCCATTTGGTGAAGTGCCACACGCGGATGCGACCGCAACAGCGTCAGATTGGGCGGCAGTGCCAGCTCCGGAGGAGCCTGCCACCGAGGTGCAGCCTACGGCGGTCGAAGAGCTGACGATGCCGTCGGATGCCGCGGTGGTCAGCGGGGCCGATGACGACGGGTGGGATGATGGCTGGAGTGACGGTGGACTTGATATTGCTGCTGGCGGCAGCGAGGACGCTGCATGGGGTGCGGCGGAGGTCCCGGTGGCACAGGACAGCCCAGCGGAGAGCGCGGCGCATGCGGAAGAACCTGCGACCGTGGCGCCATCAACGCCAGCGCACCACGAAGAGTCAAGCTCAAGTGACTTTGACCATCATGAACACGGTCAACAAAGTGACGCTGCGACCCAGCAACATGTCGCTGAGCACGCCCACGAGGCTGCTACGTCGCCGACGACCGACCACGCAGCAGAGCCGTTTGGATATTCGTCGGATACGCACCACAGTGCATCTCCTTTCGAACACACTGCGGAAGAATCGAGTTTCGTGGCAGCTGAGAACGCATTCGGTGCGCCACCACAGGACTACGGATTTCCACCGACCAGCAACTATGAGTCGCAGGCGTACTCGACAGAGCAGGCACACTCGGCCTTCGAACATCCGGCACCAGCGCACCACGACGCACAGGAAGAATATCAAGCAAGAGGTCAGTCCGAGCAGGCAGCTGCGACTGAAAGCTGGACGTCCGAGAGCTCCGCGCACGTCGCCGGTGAGCAGCACTACGCGGAGGCATCTGCATCGGTGCATCACTCGATGACGGCATCGAATTGGTCAGAAGAGTCCCAACCGCACGGCGAAGCAAGTGGATTCTTTGGACACCACGATCCGTCGACAGCAGAATCCGCGTTCCAGTCGGAAATGCACTGGCAGTCCCAGCCGAGTGGCCAGGCCGAGACAACAAGCACGACTTTTGCAGACCAGTTCGCGCAACAAGAGCACCCTGACACGTCGTTTGACGCGTTGGCATCGGAGCTCACTGCTGAAGACGGTGAGAACACTGAGTGGGGTGGCGACTGGGACATTGACGGCGACGCTGCGGATCCGTTTGCGCAACAAGCACCGGCTGATGCCCACAGCGGCAACTTCGGTACCAACGAAGCTCAAGCTACGACGGAATGGCAAGCGGACCAGCCAACTGGACAGCAGGAGCAGTCAGAGGCATCCCGTGCGTTTTCGAGTCCCACTCAACACGGAGCGTTCGATCACAGCCATGCTCAGGAAGCGTTTGGTCAACCACCGCGAGATTTGGGGCACGACAGTCAGTCATCACAAGAGGCGGTGCATGCACTTTCCCAGTCATCCAGTCCGTTTGGCTCTGTTCACCACCACGAGGAACAATCGACACATGAGAAGGCCGACGACCATCACTTCCAACACGCTGGTACGGGTGACTTCGACCATCAGAACCACTTCTCGGGAAGCGGAATGCAGTCATTTGCTACAGCAAACGATGAAGCAGCTCTCCATTTCGGACATTCCGAGACTGTTGGAGGATTTGGAGGGGAGCAGTCGTACGATGCAGATCAATCGCTGGGCCACCGTCAGCACCAGGGCAGCACCACCAGCCACCAGCATCATGAATTCAACTACTCGGAGCAGACGACGACTGATACCGGCTTCGAGGCTCCACCGATTGAGTCCACTGAAGCAACCGAGGACTCCGGCTGGGGTGACGATGGTGGCTGGCCAGATGAATCTGATGAGCTTGCTCACACAAGCGCATCCGAGGAGACGAGCGATTACGCCGCTACTGACCGCACGACCGACGCCTCGAGCGTGTTTGGAAATGCCTCCACGGGTTCGTTCGTGAATACCGTGGCCAGCTCTGGTGAGTTCGGTTACGGCAACTCATCGCAGTACGGAGGAGACTTCGAACAGAGCTCGACAGCGTCATTTGGCGCTGAAGCGTCTTCGACGGGAGCGACAGTCGGCGAATCGGAAGAACAGTTTTCTGACGGTAACTCATCTGAGACTGGACCTGGTCTCTCTGTCTCCGGAAGTGTCTTCAACCAGTCCATTGGTGGAAATTCGGCGTCCATTTGCGAAGACCAGGTTGATGACGCGGTCGCTGCGTTTGGAGAGACGGAGGAGCAGGAAGGACTGTCGTTCGGCTCGGAACCCACCGCAAACGAGTTCGAACGGACGTCGCCTCCGTTTGCTTCAGAATCTCCTGCGGACTCCATGTTTGGGGCGAGCTCGACAGATCCGTTTTCATCAAGTTCTGTGCCATCGTCGCCATTCGAGAGCAAGCTTCCATCGGAAGCGACTGTCGGTAGTGAGCTAGCACCAGTCGCCAAGAGTGAGCCACAGCCAGCGAATGATGACTTTTTGCCTAGCGCTGACTCCCTCTTCGGCTCGTCTGGGGATTCGAGTGCCCCAAGTCCATTTGGATCGTTCGGTGCCCCACCAAGTGCAGCTCCAAGCACTCCATTCAATGCACCAGAGCTCGCTGAGCATTCAATTTCAGATGCAAGCGATTTGTTTGGAGCAGGTCCACCTGCAGCGGGATTCGATAACAGTGCTTCCGGGTTTGGCTACGGACAGGTACGACTTGGTGCCTTGCCAGGTTCTTGACTCGCGATGAGCAGTTTCTTATGCGTGTTTTGTGTGTATTTCAGAGCTCCGACTATCAACAGGACACGTACGGTCACAGCGCACCTTCGTACGGCCAGGATACGTCGAACCAGTTCGGCGCTGCGCCATCAGATGCGTACGGCGCGCAATCCGCTGATGCGCTCTTCGGAGGATCAAGTGGTTCGTTTGGCCAACCTGGGTTTGGCGCGTCACCTGACCAGCAGAACGGATATGGTTACGGATCAAACGATTACGCGTCACAACAGCATAACGCATCTCACCAGTTTTCAGGTTCCCAGCACTACGGTGCCCAGCAGCATTCGTATGGCAACCAATCCCAGTCGTTCTTCGGGCGAGCGTCTGAAGGCAGCGCAACGAGTTCGCATGAGTTTTTCGGAGCACAGACTGAGAAGCATGATACTCCAGCGCCTTTTGCTTCGAACGACACGCTGCAGCGCACGTCGAGCTCGCTGTCTGCGACGTCACACGTGAGCGCCTCGAGCGGACAGTGGAATGCATCGCACCAGCAGGGGCACCATGAACCGTCGCCTGCAGCGCAGTACCAGACTCACGACTCGGGATCACGCGGGACCCAACCACAAGAATTTGCTCGTGATGCTAGCTCCTTTTTCGAAGCGAGCACACAGGCATCTCAAAGTTCGGATCCAAATTCGTTTTTTGGTGGTTACCAGCAGCAGCCACCGCAGGATCCAAACGCATTTTTTGGTGGAGCTTCGCAGCAGGCGCCGCATGCTTCAAACGCTGACTTCGAGACGCCAGTACCAGACACTCCGCAAGATCCAAACGCATTCTTCGGTAGCCATGCGCCAGAACCGCCGAAAGATGCAACTTCTATCTATGGTGGTGATGCTGCTGAGCAAGACGCAGAACAATCGTCATTCAGCGATGGGCGTCGCGAATTGTCCGAAGCTGCCAATGCGGCTGCATCAGATTTGCACCAGACGTACTCATATCAGCAGGAGCATGTTGAAGACGACACGTCGTTTGGAGAACCTCCAGGAGCGACTTCGAATTTCGAGCAGGCACATCAGCAACCTGAAGACACGACCAGTGTGGCGCAAGATACCTTCGGACGTGCGTCAATGATATCAAACACGGAATCGCATCATTCTTTCGCCGCGTCTGAGCGATCGCTACCGACGCCGCCAACTGATCAGCATGCGCAGCCGAACGAGCAACAAGTCCTTGAGCCTTCATCAGTTCCTGCCACTGAAGCTGTGCCGGAGCCAGCGCACCACGAGCCTGCAGAGTCGACAGAAGCGCCAGCTTTCGATGGTTTTGGCCACGACGACAGTTCTAGTGCTTTCGGAGCTCCGCCACAAGCCAGCGCTGAAAGTCATTTTGGCGAAGCTTCGTCGTATGAGGCGTACAGCGGATTTGACCATGCTCCAGGGCACAATGGGTTTGAATCAGCACCGGCAATGGCCAATGGCACTGCTCCAGCCCAAGAGTCGTCATACGATGGCTACAACGAGTTTGGAGCTCCGAACGAATCAGCACCGGCATACGACGGCTTTGGTGCGCAACCGTCTGGCTACAACGAGTTCGGTCAGAATTACGGGACAAACGACTTCGGCTCGTCACCGAACGACATGTTTGGTGCACCTCCACCTCAGCAAGATGCGCAGTCCAACGACTACTTCGCACAGAGTGCGCCTAACCAGCAAGGCCAACAATCGTCCGACATTGGGGCGACTGACCAACACAACCAGTATGATTCCAGTGCCTTCGGTGGATACGATCAACACGAAACTGGAGCATATGATCAACAGCAGTACTACCAACAGCCGCAGACATCTTTCGGTGGGCAGGACCAGTCCGGAGCCCCGGCGTCGTTCCAGCACTCGGCTCCACAAAATGCCACCCATCCAAGTTACAATGCGGACTACGCTCAACAGTCAAATGCGTACGATCAAAATTTCGGCCACCAGCAGCAGTACGGTGATTATCAGCAACCATACCCATCATACGGTGGAGCGCCTTCCTACGATTCCGCTCCTGCCGCCACCACCAGCAACAAGTACAAGGATCCAACGTTTGCACCTCCATGCTGTCTCGTTGCCTTTGGATTTGGTGGCAATGCGGTGACAATGTTCCCAAAGCGCAAGCTGCGTCTGACTAACATTCGCAGCCCACGAACAACAGCGTAAGTGATGCAACGATTGATGATGCGAGTGCCACTTGTCTGAAGATCATATGACACACAGGAATACCTTTGACAACAACAACGGCGAGTTGCGAAAGGGCCCGGTGAATTTGTTCCGCATGGAGCATCTTCACCCAAAAGACCAGTATCACGACCAGCTCGAGAAGTTCCCTGGCCCATTGTCGGAGAACGTGGGACAAGAGTCGATTTTGTACGTTGGAGTGGCTGTAGAAAACTTGCATCGACGGTGACACTGACGATTTCGGCGTGTACAGGAAATACATCGAAGACAAGATGAAGCATCCAAGTTCTCATTCTGACGTTGACGAAGATACCCGATTGCTGTACGGCATTTTGCGAGTGCTGGTGAAGAGCAATGGCAAGCTTCGCGCGGATCCTGGAACTGGTCCAAGCGATCCAAACTCACCAGAAGTTCAGTTGGTGGCTCTGCTGAACGATAGCGATCAGCGAAGACGAGGGTACGTGAATAACCTGGGGATATCTGCACATGAAAATGTGCTGACGTTTGCTTTTTGATTGAGCAGCAACCACCCAGTTGCATTCCCGAACGCGAAACCTGTCAGCACTGTGAGTTGCTGCTGGGCCGCGCATCCGTGATGGCGGAGGATGTTTGTCTCACTTGTCTTCTTCTTCCATTGCAGCATCCTGATGCAATTTTGAAAAGCTCGAACAAGATTCGTGACCTCTTGCTCACGGGTGATCGGAAAGGAGCAGTGGAAGTGGCAATGCATGCTCAAATGTGGCCTGAGGCAATGCTGATCGCATCGTTCACAGACAAGGATGAGTATAAGGTAAGACGTCCCTCGTGTTACTGAACCTAGTGTTGTGCTGACTAACCATGCGTCGTTTTTCAGCGCGTGTTGACGACTTTCCTCAACGGCCACTACGCGGCTGGAGATCCATGTCGCACGTTGTTCCTGTCCTTCGCTGACCAACAGGAGAAGAGCGTCCAAGAGCCTCAGAAACTGATGCCATCCGCGCACCAGAGCCAACCATCCGCTATTCTGTCAAGCTGGGTGACGCACGCACAGGTGATCTTGGCTAACCGAACAGCCGATACGAACAGAGTACGTGCATAGCAATCGGTCACTAGATCGCAGTCTGGAAAGCGAAACTGATGTGGACTTCATTCAGATTTTGACCGAACTGGGAGATCGATTGTGGAAGGAGCAAGGAAACGTTGTTGCAGCCCATGTGTGCTACTTGCTCGCCGGTAACACAGTGGAGGCGCCGTCACCCAACTCGAAGATTGCTCTGTTGGGCGCTGATCATCGCACACCAAAGGAAGCTCGCTTCTACGTTTCAGCTGACGCAGTCCAACGAACGGAGATGTACGAATGGATTCAGAAGCAGGCGAATGCCAACAGCGCCAACATGATTCCTTTCCAGGGCTACAAGCTCATCCACGCCATGGTTCTCGCGGATCACGGCAAGTTGGAGACAGCGTTCAAGTATGTGGATTCGATGTTGACCACGATCAAGGCGGTCACTGCGACGATGAAGCCAGGCGCCTCCATGTACCTCGAAGGCATGCAGAACCAACTTACCGTCTTGGATGATCGTTTGCGTCAACACCTCGGCCAAGTTCGCGTGGATTCCGTGTCGTCGTCTAATGGCAAGCAGGGCAAGTGGGGCCTCGGCAGCGCTCTCAGCATCATGGGCAAGATCGTGAACCGCGTGGTCGAAGGCAACGATGCGCCAGCTCCGGGTGGCGGTGCATCAGGACCACCAAGCTCCAACGGTAAGCAGCCTCTCTTCCCTGGCGCTCCACGCTCGAATTCAGGTCCACAGCCTGCATTCCAAACTGGCCCACCATCGCAATCAGGCAGCAGCAGCGCGGCTTCATTTGATGGACAGCATGGACCTCCAGGTGGCATGCCTTCATATCCTGGCACCGGCGCTCCAGCTCCAACGCCATTCCCTGGCACCGGCGCTTCAGCTCCGACGCCATTCCCAAGCACGCGTGGTTCGTTCTCTACTCCAGCACCAGCACCAGGCAACGCACCACCAGCCGGTGGATATGGTCTGCCTCCAGTTCCACGTCCGCAGCAACCGGGCATGGGCTTTGGCGCACCACCACCGGCTCCGTCAATGGCACCAAGTGCTCCAGGTCCATCGCCACCGAAGTTCCAGAAGCCCACTCTGGACTTATCTGGCGATGCTGGAAAGCACGACATGACGCCTGTGCGACGCACTTCGGAATCGAAGTCTCGCAGCCCAACTGCGGCCGGCAATGATAACAAGGATTCGCTGACTTCAGGTCCTTCTAGCGACAAGGGCTCTGCCAGTCCAAAGTTCAAGGACACGAAGAAGGGCGGACGATCCAAGACGCCGCCACCAAGCAACTCGAAGGCGGCGCCAAGCAGCAGCAGCGGCAGCAGCTGGTTCTCAGGCTTGTCGTCCTTCATCGCGACAAAAATGAACCCTGAGGCCAAGGTGGCCAAGCTGGGTGTCCAGATGGAGGCCTACTTCGACGAAGAAACCAAACGCTGGGTCTTCCCTGGCGAGGCCGAGACCGAGGAAGCGACGATCCCAAGCGCTCCACCAAAGGGCCCAATCCCATCCAGTGCTCCGGGCGGCAGTGGTCCTCCAGGTGCAGGTTTGCCTGGCCCAGGCTCAGCTCCTGCGTCGACCCATGCTGGTTCCCAGGCTGACGACCCACTGGCCGCGCTGATGGCGCCACCGCCAGCGCGCCGAGCGATGATGAACAAGGATCCAGTGGCGGCGATGATGGCGCCACCACCGCCGCGTTCGCTGTACGGTGCGCCGCGCGCTGGATCGGCAGGTCCGAAGCGTCCTCCACGTCCACAGTTTGCAGTGTTCAAGCCAACACCACAGCAGCAGCAGCAACTGCAGCAGCAACAACAAGCGGATGCTGCCGATCAGGACACACCTCCACAGTAGCGAGCTCCGCTCCGTCGCGAGCGATAGAACCCCCCGTAGGCAAACAGCGAAGACTTTCTGCCGTACATCTCACGATATAACTGAATAGGACCGATGGATGTGGATATGTGCACAACGTGTGTTCCTGTGAGTTGGCTCACGTTTGTGGGATTGATGACAGACTACGTTACAAGGGCTCAGTTGCTGGCAGATGGCTGCTGTGCGTTGCTTTGGTCCTTGGGCGCGTCGGCGATGGCATCGACGCCGAAGAACTCGTCGAGCTTGCGGTCCGCATAACGCTGGAGCTGTTTCCATGACGGAGTGGTGCAGCCAGTCAATCAGTCAATCAATCAGTCAATCCTGATGGACGAGTCAGCACACATGCACACCACGTACACCCGTGAACACGTGCTCTTCACCCTTTGGACGACGTGTGTTAAAGTCTGTGAACAACACGAGCTTGGCGGTCATGGCGCCGCACGCGAGCCATGTGAACACCTGGAGCGAGCGGTGGTAGCGGCGGTCGATCATGTTCGCGGCGATGTCCTCTCCTGACGATGACCACGCCGACCATCAAGCAACGGTACCCAGGTGACCTCGAATAATGGACCCATGGGTGTTGATTGGCTCGTCGGTTTGAATATTTAATCCATCACTGATCAGACTCGCTTTGCCTGGCAAGATCGCTTTCCTCAGATGCGTGACATCACGAAAGGTGTCGGTGTCAATAAGCGAGGCGTTAAGTGCGCCAGCGTGGTTTGTGCCGAAGAGCCATTCCTTATTGGCCGCATACGCGTCCGGGAACGTGACCACAACGACGTTGTTGAACATGAGCTGGTAACACAGGTTGACGACGGTGCTAAAACCTAGCAGTATGAGCAGGAGCATTGACGCCGCCCAGTTCCCCCATGAGTTGCTCGCCTAAATGTACGGGCGACGATCAGGGGACTCTGGTCTGACGTAGGCTGGACAGTGCGCGGAAGGAATTTGTCGTGAGCCGACCACACTCTCATTGATCTACCTCTGTCATGTGCCACGCTTGCACGTTTGAACACGAAGCAGTGAACGGCAAATGCCGCCCACGATACGATATAGACGCCGAAAATAATGAAGTTGGAGCAACACGTCGTGCGTGGCACTAGTGTAGCACGATGTCGGCTCCGTGTACGCCCACTGTGATCGGCTAGACATGACTCACGTGCCTCATTGGGCTCAGCACTTCGACGCACTCATCGTCCAAAATGTTTTTCTGGCCACATCAGAACAACACCGCTTTCCGAAGCAATCGCACCAGTTGGTACAACCACGAGACAAAATCTATCCCAGCGACCCACCGGCAGCAAGATTCTCCTACGACCCAGACAAGTAATACAATAATCGTTATCGGTGATGGGATTCCGACACCATCACACGGATATGTCCATACAACGTAGCAAAACAAAACCGCTTGTTCACCTTTCAAGAGGACCATCACTCCTTAATATGAATACTGACCAACCATGTCACTATTTTCGCCGTGAGAGGGACCCGTGGCATCGTCACCGGGCATCGGAGGGCAATGGTGCGCAAGGACACTCCCAGTATGTTGTTCTGGTGGCAGTAGCAGTGACTGACGATGGCAAGGCGGTGTACAGGCCAACCAGGCAGCGAAGAAAGCGCAGCGCACCAGCGCGTCGCTCAGCCAGCGGCTGACGCAGTGGATCATCCCAATCAATGTGCGTTCATGGTGATGATGGCAATGCTGGGACTGATGACTGATGATTTGTTGCCGGGCTGTCGCTGCGTGCAGGTGCTATACGTGTTGTTCCGTCTTGGATGGCACTACGCGACCGTCACGCGATGGACGTTGTTTGGCTACGCGTTCCTGGTGAGCACGACGTACATGAGCTTCGCGTGGGTCGTGGGCGCGGCTGAGGAAGGCGGCAAGAGCGAGTACGCCATGGACGTGCTGATCATCACGCTCTTTGTCCAAGCGGGGCTGCTAGTCTCGGACTACTTCTGGCTCGTGTTCTTGCTGGTGCGTGATGATGATCTCTCTGTGGGTGGCTTTGGTTGTATTGGCTGCGGTTGGTTAATGCTTGTCCATGTGTTGCTCGACATCAGATTCCGGGCTATTTGCTGTATCACGGCGGACGTATGCTGTTGAACTATGTGTTCACGCCTGATCCGACGGAGGAAGAACCAGACGCTGCTGCGATCAAGCGCAAGGAGAAAGCTGAACGTCGTGCCCAGCGCGTCAGATACAGATAGACAGCACACCCACCACCACGACGACGACAGGAGGTAGCTCAGGTTGACACGAACAGGGATTTCCAAAGACAACGAATTCGGTTGAGCATGCGTTGATCCCATGACGCGTCACAGTGACAACTGTCAAGTTTAGGGCATTTACGAACGCGCAATGGTCTTGGGCAACAGACAGTCTCATCCCACAAGCTCAGGGTGCTTTCCGCAACGACAAATCGCACAAACAACGTGCTATCAACGCAATGGTTAGTTTGCTAGGCATCCGTTGTGTATGTTACAGGTTCAAAGTGATCTAGAACTTGTCGACGGTGGCCATGTGCAACACCAGGTCCACCAGGCGGTTCGAGTAGCCCCACTCGTTGTCGTACCACGACACCAGCTTCACAAAGTTGTCGTTCAACGCAATGCACGCGTTCGCGTCAAAGATGCTCGAGCGCTTGTCGTGCGTGAAGTCGGCCGACACCACTTCGTCCTCCGTGTAGCCCAGGATGTCCTTGAGCTCGCCTTCCGACGCAGCCTTGATGGCCGCCTTGATCTGCGCCATCGACGCTGGCTTCTCCAGACGACACGTCAAGTCCACCACCGACACATCAGGCGTCGGCACACGGAACGCCATGCCCGTCAGCTTGCCGTTGAGCGCTGGCAACACCTTGCCCACGGCCTTGGCGGCGCCCGTCGACGCGGGGATGATGTTCTGGCCACAGCCACGACCGGCGCGCCAGTCCTTGCCGCCCTTCGATGGACCATCCACTGGCAGCTGGTTCGCCGTGAACGCGTGCACCGTCGTCATCAAGCCTTCGACGATGCCAAAGTTGTCGTGCACCACCTTGGCCAATGGCGCCAGACAGTTGGTCGTGCACGACGCGTTCGACACGACGTTGGCCGAGCCGTTGTATTCCTTGTGGTTCACGCCCATGACGTACATTGGCGTGGCGTCCTTGGGTGGCGCAGAGATCACCACCTTCTTGGCGCCGCCGCCCAAGTGGGCCGACGCCGCCTCGGTCGTCGTGAACACACCCGTCGACTCGCACACGTAGTGCGCGCCAGCCTTGCCCCAAGGGATCTCCGATGGGTTGCGGCACGAGAACACGTGGATGGTCTGGCCGTCCACGACGAGGTTGCCGTCCTTCACTTCGACCGAGCCCTGGTACATGCCGTGCGTCGAGTCGTACTTGAACAGGTACAGCATGTAGTTGATGTCCATGAATGGATCGTTGATGGCGACCACCTTGGCGTGTGGGTTGGCGAGCGCGGCGCGGCACACGAGGCGACCGATGCGGCCGAAGCCGTTGATACCGATGGCAACCTGATCGACCATGTTGATGTTGATGTTGTTGTTGATGTTGATGATGAGGGACGAAGCTGAGCGCTGGTTGTTGTGGCAGTGGATTGTGCACAACAAAGCGGATTGGAGAGTGAGTGAGATCTTGGTGCTGTCGAACGCGAGTGGCGACGGATTGACTGTCGGCGTCTCTGCGTGCATTGACGTGCGGCGTCATTTGTGTGTGTCGCCGTCGCTGGTGCTTGGAGCTGGTGTATGTTCTGGGAGCACTGCCACTCCACGCGCGCATCTGCTCGGTGCATCGTCGTCAGTGGCGCGTCCCTTTGTGTTGGGATGAGATTTGAAGGCCGCGATGATATAAAACCTACGTTTTGTGGCAGTGGGTTTTGTTTACCAGACGGGTTCGATATTCGATAGTTGACACAACTGCGACAAATGAGTTTCCAACATTGCCAACCATCGTCATCTGCTCCTAGTGTGATCAACGCACTGCGCTGAGTTCACTTGCGTTGCAGCATCGAGCATTGCATTCGGCGCGTTGTTGTACTGCGTCGGTTTAGAACAAGCGCAAAGTGGATTGTATTGCGAAACTGCATGTTTGCGACCCAGAATCCGGGTCTGTCACGCAATAACTCTGCCATCGTGCTCATCCGGATTTGAAATCGACAGCGCGCTCGACGCCGATGAACCTCGAAGCGTCGATTCACTCTGCCGTGTGAGTGATGAACACCACAATCTCGAGTTTGTTGCTGTTGCAGTCTTCGGTCATCATGCGTTGATCCGAATGACGCCCGTGGTCATCCCGCCGCATGAACTAGTATACACGAAATAGCCTTGAGAAAGTATTGGATCTGGGTTGGCGTACTTGTCATGACATAGACTTTTGTGACGGTCACGTGCATGGAGGTGGATGTGCTGAGCAAGGCAGCGTGAACTCTCGCAGACTGCTAGCTTCGGTGAACTGGATGCCGTGAAACGTCAGCATGACGGCTTCTCGGTTTCTCAATAGTAAGGTTACAGTTACGAAGTTGTTCTGCAGATGCGCGATGACGATATCGTGAGTTTTTGCAGCCTGCGCATCTATCGCTGGCATTGTACAAGGTTTAGAGAACCATGAAACGAGCAAGGACATATTCGGGTCAACTATAGGTACTACCTATACCTATATATGGTATATGGTAGGTACTTTGAACAGAATTCGGGTCAACGATAGGTACTACCTGTAGGTACCACCTATACAGGGTAGTTAACCCTCAACGTGGTCCACGCTACGTGGAACTCTTAGGCTCACTCAACTGGCTGTCTACTTTTGTTGATCTCATAGAACTCGATCCTTTTTTTAAGCGGACTCACGATCCGTAACTACAAGTGGTTGCATCTGGCAAGCACGGAGGAGAATAATGATTCAAAAGAATGATTCGGGAGAATCATTATTGGTGGACAACGTCGATTGGGATCATGAATGTTCTAACGTTAATATACTGTTTTCGGCAGCTGTTGTCGACGGTAATTTGAGAGGAAAATCAGTGATTCCTGCGCACTGTGCTCACCAACAAGTGCGAACGCCACAGCACAATTCACCGAGTTGTTGTTGTTGTTGTTGTTGTGGTCTATGACGTGCGCCTGGAGGTAACTTCAAATCACCGAGTTGCGATAAAGTCCTGGCTGCACGCATTACGTCGACCAAGTCTCTATTACTTCTGTTGTGGTGGTCCTCGGTTGAAGGTGCCCACATCCATTTGAGTGGTCGCAGTCGAGCTCGACAAGGGGAGGCGTCGGAGACACCACTGTGTTCAGCTGACAAGCTTATTGCAAGTATCTCCGGGAACGTCGACTGTGAAAGCACCTCTGTGCTGGCCAGGGATGGCACGATTGACGAACGGCACAACTTTTCGCAAACGAAGGGCTGTTGCAATTTGGCAAAGGCCTTGGTGAACAAACCAAGAGACGAGTTTAAAAATTGCTACGTCCTGATACCCAAGACTGCTCTTGCTGAAAGTTTCCACATGGAGATAAAATTGTGTGTGTGTGTGTGCGTGTGTGTGTGTGTGTGTGGGGGGGGGGGGGGG
>NSDO01000181.1:44869-85500 GCA_002286825.1 Lagenidium giganteum | reverse complement strand
GCGCGGCGCGGCACACGAGGCGACCGATGCGGCCGAAGCCGTTGATACCGATGGCAACCTGATCGACCATGTTGATGTTGATGTTGTTGTTGATGATGAGTGACGAAGCTGAACGCTGGTTGTTGTGGCAGTGGGTTGTGCACAACAAAGCGGATTGAAGAGTGAGTGAGATCTCCGCGCTGTCGACTGCGAGTGGCAACGCCGCCGTCACATGCGGCCCCAGCGATACGCACCAGCTGCAGCTGCTGCTGCTGCTGCTTGGCGTGTGGACGCGCGTGACGTGCGTCACGCCCGGTGCGTGGCGACCTCACCGTCTGCGCCTTCAGCAGCAGCAGTTGCAGCGGCTCCGCATCGCGCAGCAGCTTTGTGCTCGGCGCCTGCGCGTGCACGCATCGTCACAGTGCCACCAAGTGGTACACTGTACCATGCTGGGAATAAGTGAAGCCATCTTGCACGAACCAAGCCTGCACCTGCAGCGATGAGCGAGACACGCTGATGGAGCGAGTAGCATGCTGACATTTTGAGCCACTTGGTGAAGGTTTATGGGGAAGGTGCGTTTGCTGTGGTTTGATGGCGTCGTCGGCTTCAGGCCGCGGTGTTTTCTGCAGAAATCACCGACAGCAGCACCATGATTCCATCACGCATTAAAATCTGTCGGTAGCACTTTTGAGGAATTTTACTCACCTGTTGCGAGCAAGCGAAAATCCCTTTACTCTACGTTGACGGTTCCACGACATCCAGCTCAAGCAAGCTCGCATTCTCCGATACTTTACGCTGTCAGGCTTAGCTATACGCACCCGCAAGCGACCGCCGTACTAGCTCGTGTCATAACGGGTGTGCCAACCCGAGATCACAACTCTCAACCTATCACCTCGCCAGGGATGCGAGGGATGCGAGCATACCTTCGGTTACCGATCGCTCGATCCTTGGATCCTCCCTGATCTCTCGGAAATCCGGCAATACTTTCTCGATTTGTACTCTTTTGGATATTGCTATGCCCTGTTATCTCGCTTGAGACCTCACACGACACTACATGCGCGGCATCGGGATTTGGTGTATGTTGGAAACGCATTTGTCGAAATTGTGTCAATTGTCAAGAAACCAACGCAAAAAGTAGGTTTTATGTAGCATTGCGGTATTCACATCTCACCGAACACAAAGAAACCGCGTCATTGATGATGGACCAAGTGCATGGAAGTGCTTCCAGAACCTACACCAGCTCCAAGCACCAGCGACGGCGACACACACATGACGACACACATCAATACACACACATGAGAACGCATGTCAATACACACAGAGACGTCTTCGGTCAATCCGTCGCCACTCGCGTTCGACAGCACCAAGATCTCACTCACTCTTCAATCCGCTTTGTTGTGCACAACCCACTGCCACAACAACCAGCGTTCAGCTTCGTCACTCATCATCAACAACAACATCAACATCAACATGGTCGATCAGGTTGCCATCGGTATCAACGGCTTCGGCCGCATCGGTCGCCTCGTGTGCCGCGCCGCGCTCGCCAACCCACACGCCAAGGTGGTCGCCATCAACGATCCATTCATGGACATCAACTACATGCTGTACCTGTTCAAGTACGACTCGACGCACGGCATGTACCAGGGCTCGGTCGAAGTGAAGGACGGCAACCTCGTCGTGGACGGCCAGACCATCCACGTGTTCTCGTGCCGCAACCCATCGGAGATCCCTTGGGGCAAGGCTGGCGCGCACTACGTGTGCGAGTCGACGGGTGTGTTCACGACGACCGAGGCGGCGTCGGCCCACTTGGGCGGCGGCGCCAAGAAGGTGGTGATCTCTGCGCCACCCAAGGACGCCACGCCAATGTACGTCATGGGCGTGAACCACAAGGAATACAACGGCTCGGCCAACGTCGTGTCGAACGCGTCGTGCACGACCAACTGTCTGGCGCCATTGGCCAAGGTGGTGCACGACAACTTTGGCATCGTCGAAGGCTTGATGACGACGGTGCACGCGTTCACGGCGAACCAGCTGCCAGTGGATGGTCCATCGAAGGGCGGCAAGGACTGGCGCGCCGGTCGTGGCTGTGGCCAGAACATCATCCCCGCGTCGACGGGCGCCGCCAAGGCCGTGGGCAAGGTGTTGCCCGCGCTTAACGGCAAGCTGACGGGCATGGCGTTCCGTGTGCCGACGCCTGATGTGTCGGTGGTGGACTTGACGTGTCGTCTGGAGAAGCCAGCGTCGATGGCGCAGATCAAGGCGGCCATCAAGGCTGCGTCGGAAGGCGAGCTCAAGGACATCCTGGGCTACACGGAGGACGAAGTGGTGTCGGCCGACTTCACGCACGACAAGCGCTCGAGCATCTTTGACGCGAACGCGTGCATTGCGTTGAACGACAACTTTGTGAAGCTGGTGTCGTGGTACGACAACGAGTGGGGCTACTCGAACCGCCTGGTGGACTTGGTGTTGCACATGGCCACCGTCGACAAGTTCTAGATCACTTTGAACCTGTAACATACACAACGGATGCCTTGCAAACAAAGAATAACTTTTTGTGCAACAGCCTTATGCTCCATCAAAAATGAGGACATTCACAGGCTCAGTCATGTTGACGTCGCCATCGTTTCATTTTGCTTTGACGTGACCATGCTGCTGGTACCAGCTTTTGGTACATCGCTGGTACACGGTACCAGTGTCGCTTGGTGCCTCTTCGTGTCCTGGTGCATGAAAGGACACGCCAAGGAGCGCAACGCAACGCAGGGAGCGCGGCGCTGACCAAAACGCACGCGCGCGCCACGGCAGCGACCTCAAGCACCAGCACAAGCATCGCCCACGCCACGCACGCGACGGCGTCGACTCTACGAGCCTGCTTTGACCCCTCCCGCCGCGGTCTACTTTCCGACCTTGGACGATGATGGCGACTGGATCCCGTCGCCAGAGGCATACGTCCCGATGCATTATCGGTGCCAGATGGATGCCGCGTGTGCTCTGTGTGCTGTGGTGTGCGTTGCTGGTTGTCGGTGTCAGCGGGAACCTGTTCTCCCCGCAGGATGTGCCCGGTCCGCCGGAGAAGATCCTGGTGTCGTCCGCGGGCGACAACTCCCTGCGAGTCCAGTTCCTGCCGCCCGAGCAGATGAAGTCGGAAGGCAACAACGGCGCGCCCGTGCTGGGCTATAAGGTCGAGATCGCACGGCGCGTGAACGAAGTGCAGACGTTTGCGGTGTCGGCCAACGGCCCCATCGTCGCGGGTGCGTACAAGCTCACGTTCGCTAACGCGCAGGGCACGGACGTGACGACGTGCATCCCGTGGAACGCCACCGAGGTCATGTTCGAGATGGCACTCGACGAACTCACCAACGTCGACGAAGTGAGCGTCACGCGCTCGCCCTACGACGTCGTCAACAACGGCTACGTCTACACGATCTCGTTCACTGGCAAGTACCTCGTGAGCGGCGTGCAGCCCAACTTGCTTGTGGCCGACCAGACCGGATGCCAAGCTGTGCAGCCACTCAATCGTGTGCTCTCGTTCTCAGGCGCGCATGTGACGAACGGAGCCAAGGGATACGTGCCTGAAGTGTGGCAGATCACATCGCAAGACACGGCTGGGACGAACGTGCTAGGTGGCAACTTCGACCTGTCGCTAGGCTTTGTGCCGGACTGGAAGGACTCCCTGATCACCGCGACTGTCGCGCCAGGATCGAAAGTGGCGCAAACGTCGCAGAGCATGGTGGGCGTCGTCAATCGCGGCGATTCCGTCAAGATCGGTGGAGAAGTGTTTACAGTGCACGCCACAGCGCCGTTCACGGACTCGGTCCTACCCCTCAGTGCGTACCATACTCAAGGTGCCACTGCTGCCGCTGTACTCATCGCCGACACTGCGCTTGGCGACGTTAGTGTTACCTCTGGATCGTCCTCTGTCACTACTGCATCCGACTTCACGGCGTCGATTACGACCGGAGAACATGTCAAGATCGGTCAATACCAATTCAAAATCACGGCGATCACGGCGTCATCCATGACTATCGCCAAGGTCGCTCCAACGGGCTCGGACACGTGGCCAGGGACAACAACACCTCACATTACGGCGTACAAGCGCAAGAAAGTACGTGTGAGCGTCAACGCCGACGCTGCCGACGTCAAGCGCGCCATGAATGGCTTGCCAGGCATCGGTATCGTCGATGTCACCCGTGTCGGCCCGACGGCTCTCAATGAATACACGTGGTCAGTCACAATGCAGTCACTGGGCACGCAGAACACGTGTCCTGAAGCTCCCTGCCTCCGAGCAGATAAGATCACAGGCTCCTCAACACTGCTGACTGACGTGTACGGCAATACCTGTGCAACGTGCGGTGTCTCGGCTGCCTTGATCACAAATGAAGCGAGCACTCCGATCCCTGGTATCATCGGTGAGTACAGCGCTTTGTCCATCGTCGCGACGCGAGAGGTCGGCGGTGTCGTGGATGAAGTACAGACGATTGCGACGTCGGCCTTGGCAAACGACATTAAAGGCACGTTCGCCGTCAATTTCAAGAACACGTTCCAGCAAACACCTGGCGTCGTGATCAATTTCGACGACACGGCCCAAGACATGCAGACCAAGCTCCAGAAGCTACCAGCCGTTGGTCGCGTCAACGTCACGCGAGACGTCAACACCAAGTTTGGCTACACCTGGACAGTGACGTTCCTGTCCAACATCGGCGACCTGCCCAATTTCATCACTATCTCCTCATTGACCGGCACGGGCACCCAGGTGACGGTGCAAGAAGTGGTCAAAGGCGTGAGTGCGCCGTATGAAGCGATCGTTGACGGCCTTGCGCCACTGCAAGATTACTATTTGCGTGCGTTTGCGCGCAATGCCAATGGTTATGGCAGAGGCACCGACATCATTCAGCAATTGGGCAAAGGCGCACTCCCGTTAACAACCCATGTTGGTTCTCCTCCAGATGCGCCATCCATTATCAGTATGTGGCCGTTCTCGGGTTCGCAAATCGGATTTGCGTTAACGACGCCTGTAGACCACGGAGATCCCATCCAGCGGTACCTAGTTGAGTACGCAGTTGGATCGAGCTTCGGGACCCAGCAAATCAAAAAGCTGTACATCTACAGTGCCGTCGAGCGCGACATCACGGGTACCTTCCAGCTGCAGTATGGCGACGATGTGACGCCGCTACTAAAGATCCAAACGACGGCCGACGGAATGGTAGCCGCTCTGCGTACGCTGCCAACGCTTCGCCCCGTGGCTGTCTCACGGGCGTCGTACGTGCTTACAGGCGACCCCACTTCTAAGGTCACTCCGTTCACAGCTAGTACCAACGTGCTGACCACGACAGTGTTATCAGCATTCCAGAGTCAAGTTCTCACGGCTGGATCGACGATTGTTGTTGGACCAAACACTTTTGTCGTCAAAGTCCAACCAAGTGCAGGAGACTCAACGATCCAGGTTCAGCCTGGTAGCGGCGTTGCCAACTTCGCACAGGCGTATTCACTGATCAAGGTTGATCCGAGCGGCGCTGAGGCTAGTCCATGCGGCTATGAGTGGTCGATCACATTTCAGTTCGAGGTCCAATCGATTACTCATCAGACATACCCAGGTCTGCAGCTTTTGCCATCACTGTCTTCAATTCAAAGCGGGGCAGTGCTGACGACGTGGGGTTTCACGGACAAGCAATCACCGGGTCCACCAACGTACTACGGGTCCATGGAGCTGTCAAACGACAAGTTCATCTGCGATTCATACATCATCGGTGCCCCGTCCGCCGTACAAGTGATTCAGCTATTTGCTACAACGACTATTACGGCAGGTCAATTCCAGCTTAAGCTTGGATCGTCAGTCACTCCATGCATCACCATTGGCCAGCGCAACAGTCCAAGCAACATGAAGACCGCTCTTCAATCGCTGGCGTTCGTCCAGAGCGTGACAGTGACAGAATCACGAGCATTCAAAGTCAACGTCCTCTTCGGTAGCTCTGCTTCCAAAGTCACGGCGTACTCAAGTACCACGGGCAAGCTGACGGTTGTCAGCAGTGGCGCCAACAGCGGTTTAAGTGCTTCTGACGCAGCCGTGCTGCTACAGAACACTGTAATCCAGGTCAGTCGCAATCCCAACAACTTCGCGATCCATTCGTGCGAGTTCACGGTCGGCGCGGCACCCGCCGCTGGTGACACCCTCGTCTCCGTCACGGTCGTTGGTACGTGTCCAGATTTTGCAAATGAGATGCGATCGCTGAAGGTGCTCGACTTCCATGACTACAAAGTGCGCTTCTGGGGAAGCTATCCGACCGGCAACTGGCCCACGCTGAAGGTGCTAACGACTGGCACTGGCTGTCCAACAGCGTGGGCGCCAACAGCCGCAGCTGTAACAAATTCTATCTACAGCAAGGTGCACACGATCAAGTACACAGGCCAGTGCGCGACGGGGAATCGTGGCGTGCAGACCATTCTGGCAGACGCTGCAACTCCCATTGGTGGGTCCTTCACGCTCTCGTATATGGGAAACGAGACACTTCCGCTCGCTTTCGAAACCACAACGGCGTCAGTGATGCGAGATGCCATCAACGCCATCACGTACAATGGTATGGTGAACGTGAGCATGAGTCAGTACGGCGTGAATGGCAAAGCGTGGCGCATTACGTTTGCGAACTCCGAAGACGACTTGATCTTCATCAAGCACTCCCTTCTGACCGGACAGGATGCACTCATCAGTGTGTATCCCACAATGGAGGTTTACACGGACGCCGTCAAGAACGACATCAGTGGCACGTTCAAGTTCATCTTTGGCGGCCAATACAGCGAGGCCATCTCATATGCTGCGACGCACGCCAAGGTAACGCAAGAGCTGATGAAGTTGTCGAACATCGACTCTGTCGTCGCACTGGGAGACCCTGCAGCTGGTGACATTGGCGTCTACACGCTTGGTCTGACAGCAACTGCGACCGGTGGCAGTCCTGTGCTGACCAATGTCCAGATGAACGGCAAAGCGATCGACCCAACGCGTTACCTAGCTATTCGCGAGAAACTCACAATCAGCAACAACATCTACTCAGTGCAGTCGCTCACTCCGGTGGATGTGACGTTGACAGCGAACTTTCCAGGTGCAGCCGGCGTGGCTGTTCCTGTGACTATTGCAGCTGGTCAGATCACATACCAAGTCAAGCCTCTCCCTGGGTTCGTGCGAATCACGCGATTGATGCGAGTGATTTCGGCTGTACCGATCAACGGAGGTGGCACGACCTTTCAGCTTCCAGCTGACCACGGATATGTTGTCGGAAACACATTTTTCGTGCTTGGTCAGCAGTTCACCGTTGTCACGGTGAACAATGCCATCGTCACGACAACCGAGACTATCACTAGCGTCCCAGTTACTGCGGCAGCACCGGAAGTGTACGTGTTTGACAACAAGTTACGCACGACCAGTGATCTCTCGCAGCTGGTCGCGGTCGGTGACGACTTGTGGCTCCAATCTGCAGCTGGCGATATGATCAAGTACACAGCGACAGTCGTGACGACCAAGTACATCCAAGTCACCGGCGTCTTCACGGACGACGTGCTCAAGCAGAAAGCTCACCATATCTCGTTTGGCCGAAAGTGGACGCTTGTGTTCCGTTCATACTACGGTCAGCTCGAGTCTTTCGACATTATACCAGGCCACGACCTGCGTGGATCCCAGGTGCGCGTTGGAACCCGCCGATCGAAGGCCATCCTTCCACAGACAGCTACAATCGGCAATCCTGCGTCCGTTCAGACGGTTGCTCTGGCTGCAACAACGCCAGCACCTACGGGTGCCAGCTATTACTTCACGTTCGGTTTGGAAACGACAGGTCCTCTCTTGTGGACCGACACTGGAACCACCATCAAAGCAGCGTTGGAAGCGCTGGACGGTATTGATGGTGCGACAGTCACGTCGGTCGCCGTTGGCAACGGGGCCGTGCACACGATTTCATTGTGGGGCGTGTACACGCTCGTGAAGCTCCCAGTGCTCAGTGCGACTATCACCAGCCCAGCTAACCCCACGGGGATGTGGATTGTTGTGCGCGATCAAGGCGGTGTCTCCGAGTCGCGTCAGGATAACATCATCCTCGCAAGCGACCAGAACTACCAATTCCGTGTCTTCTCGATCAACTCCAAGGGCATGAGCAATTCCAACGTGCTCTTTCCATTGGGAGCGTCGATGTCGTCTGTAATCCCGACTTCACCAACGAGTGTGTCGCTCGGCGAGTACCGTGGCTCAACGTGGTTGTCTGTCAACTACCGCGCTCCATTCTACTCTGGCGGCGCTCCAATTACCATGTATCGTCTGGAATGGGATTCATCGCCGACGTTCGACAGTACCAGTGCTGACTACGGCGTAGCGCACATACAGAAGCGGTTTGAGGTGCAAGAAGTGCTCACGATCTATCGCAGCAATGCCGGAACTAGCGGAACGTTCACGTTATCCTGGGGTGGTCGCATGACCACACCGCTCGCCGTGGATTGTACCGCGCAACAAATGGCCGATGCTCTTGCTGTCATCACGGACACGACAAATATTGCCGTGAACCCAGTCAAGGTGACGCGCACGACCGCTGCGTGGGGCTACTCCTGGAAGATCACGTTCCTCAACAACCCAGGCGACCTTGCCACGCTTGTTCCCGATGGCACGCTCATTGCAGGAGACTTCCCACGCATTGTCGTCAACGAGATCATCAAGGGCGTGGCCGACCTAGCCATCGGCGAGTTCACGCATGACGTGCAAGACGTGTTTACCGATGCCAAGACAGCCATCACGGGCTCGTTCAAGCTAGAATTCGAAGGACAGATCACTGGCTCCATCCAGGTCAGCGCCACTGCCCTCGAAATGCAGCAAGCACTGCAAGCAGCCACGTCACTATACTCGATCAAGGTGACCAAGCAATGGCGCAACCAAGCCATGAACACTGCCATCTGGTCGGTCACCTTCGCGTACTTGAAAGGAGAGGAAATGGTCGGCGCCGGCAATATTTTCAACATCCGTGTGTCGGACGCGTCCGGTCTCGGGGGCACTGCGGCGTCTGTGACGATCGCCAAGAAGATTGTCGGCACGGATCCGTTCCAGTATACCATCTCTGGACTTCGTAGTGGTGCTCAATTCTACTTCCACGTGATGGCGTACAACGAAGATGGCTTTGGGTCGGCCAACTCGCCCTTGTCGACGGCCATCACGTGCTCGCACCCGGATCCCCCGTCGTCAGTCACAGCATCCGTTGTGGATGGAACGACGTTGAATGCAACGTGGGGAGCCAGCACGTTCAACGGCGGCTGCCCTATCGACAAGTACAAAGTGGAGTGGTATCGAGCTGAAGGCAAGCGAGAAGAACAGACTATCACGACATCAGCAAGTAAAGGCATCCCAGAGATTCAATCACTGAGTAACTTTGCCGACTCGCGCAGTCTCAATGGCAACTTCAAACTCACGTTCCGAGGGGAAACAACCGAGAACATCCTGTGGAATGCGCCAGCGATGGGGCTCAACTCGATCAAGGATCGCCTGGAACGTCTATCGACAGTCGGAACCGTCGATGTGTCGCGCCAATCGTCCACTCGTGTGATCGATGGACTGAAAATCACGACCACGGGCACCACCACCGTCACTGTGGACGCATCATCCACTGTCTCATTGGCGCAGGCGGGCTTGGCAAGCCTTACCTCAGTCTGGATCCTCGGGCAGCAGTACACGCTGAACGTTGTTGGTGCAACATCATTCACTGTCACGGTAGCCCCACCCACGATCACCGTGCCAGTGCCAGTGTTCAAAGACGCCTTTGGCTATGTGTGGCTGATCACGTTCCAAGGTGGTCATGTTGGTCCGCAAGATCTCATCCAGGCTGCATCCAGCGACAACTGGGCGGGCAACAACCCGGGCGTGTTCGTGACGACGGTGCAGAAGGGTTTGCAGCCCATCAGCGGCACGTTCCGCCTGTCATTTGCAGGTGGAGGACTTTCACAGATCACGCCGCCGCTGGTGCACAACGTCTCAGCCGACGATATGAAGAAGGCTCTCGAAAACCTCGTCACCGTCGGCCAAGTTAATGTGACTCGCTCAGTCAACGGCTACGGATACAACTGGGTCGTGACGTTTATCACCGACGTTGCAAATGACTTGACACTTCTCGGCGTTGATGACACGGCACTTCATGGACCCAGCGTGAGAATTTCGGCAGCTCGAACCAGCGCTGGGTTGCAGCCAACCATGTACTGCGAGAACAACGCTGTCCAGGGAGTACCAGCTATCGTTGCAGCTACTTCTCCGCAACAATACACGATTCCACGGCTGTTGATGGGACAGAACTACGTCGTTCGTGTGCGGGCGCACAACGCTCAAGGCTACGGTGGAGCTGCGTACATCACGCCAACGTACCAAACACCTCGAACGATTCCAACAGTCCCCACCAACGTGCAGCTGTTGGTGCTTTCTGGAAAGTTCCTCAAAGCCATTTGGAACGCGCCAGCCAGCAATGGAGGATCGCAGATCACGCAGTACCGCGTGCAATGGGACACTAACAACGCGTTCTCCAACGTCGGGTCGCCTGGGTTTGACCTGAGTGTCGACATGAGTATTCAACCCACGGACTTAGGCCCGTACTTTTTCAATGTTGCTGTCACAACACCAGGAAACTACTTCGTTCGCGTGCAAGCTATCAATGACCAAGGACCGAGTCCGATCGCACTGTCGACGCCACTGTCAGTCACACCTGCTGATCGGACACCTGGCAAAGCCGAAAATGTGCGCGCGACTGTGCTGTCCAGCTACGCTATCCTGGTTGAATGGGATGCATCGTCCTTGTTCCAACCGTATTACGGTGGTGACGGTGGTTTGCCCATCACGCAGTACATGATCGAATGGGACAATTATAAGGCCTTCGATTCACCAGCAGCATTCGGTCTGGCAAGCGGCAAAGATCGGTCGTTCATCATCGGAGGCAATGATCCCGTCACAGGTGTGCGATCCAACTTGTTAATCCCTGGCTCGCTGTATTACATCCGCGTCACTGGTTTTAATGCCAAAGGAGCTGGAATGCCACGACCGTCAACACCAGCTTCTGTTCTCGTGACCAACCAAGTGCCGACGGCTCCGCGCAACTTCAATCTGTCGATCGCCGCTGCTGACTCACTTCGTGGATCGTGGACCAATCCACTCTACGACGGAGGATCTAGCCTTAAGAGCTACCAAGTGCAGTGGGACGAACAGAACGATTTCTCCAGTGGCCAAAGTGCGTCGGCTACCATCCCAATCGTGCGCGAAATCCAGTCGCTGACTGTATCCAACACCGTCGTGAATGAAGAGCAGTACGTTGATGCCACCGTCGAAGTCACGAACGAGGAACAGGTCGTGCGTACTTCGTTTACGGGCATTGATGAGATTCAAGTGATACAAACGACAAATCTGCAAGTGGTCGATGAAATTCAAACGGTGACGACATCTGCAACGGATCGAGACGAAGTGCAGTTATTGACCATTGATGCGGATGACGTCAACGAGATCCAAGCGATTCGCACCAGTGTGGCTGAGACGTTGGAGGTCCAGCGCATCACGGTCGGTGTCACGCGCGTCAACGAAGTTCAGACCATCACGCTGTTCTTACCAAATGCAGTCGGCAGCCAAGCCACCATCGCTGGTACATTTGCACTGACCTTCGATACCACTCTGTGCACGCACTGCACCAAGTGCACGGCTGGTGTGTGCGTCAAGAACAAGGGCTTTCAGACCTCGGCCGACTTGGTCGCGTCGTTACAAGATACCACAGCTACGTCAGCAGCAGCGACAGTGAAAACGGCGCTCCAAAACATGGGCAACATCGACACGGTGAACGTGGTTCGCACATCTACCACTGCCGCCAACGGCTTGGACCTGACGTATGTCTACACCATTACGTTTGCAGGAGATGCTGTGGCTGGTGATGTTCCTCTGCTGGGGCTCAACATCCAGCTCACAGTCGGCACTGGCCAGAATATAGCCACAGTGGGAGGCCTGCCAACGGTGGCTACCGAACTGACCAAGGGCAACGAAGTCGTGTTCGACCCGGCGTCCAAGTTCACCATCACGCACACGTGCGAGTCGTACTCGGATCCACGCACGGCACCTTATTATGCAAGCGCTGCGTGCGACCCGACGGTGGGCACCACGCCCATCTGTACGGCATGTGTGTCTGCATATGATGGGACCACGTTCACCGTCACTCAAGGCTCCACGGCAACGCTCAATCAATTTGACTGGTTGTTCGCTGGTGTCTGTGTCTTCCAGGTCCAGTCGATCACGGGAACGACGATCGTCGTCGTGCCAAACGACGTGAGTGCTCAGTGCGGTGTCTTTTCCGGCCAGCAGTTCTCGCTGTATTACGCCAAGCGCCTGTCAACGCCCATTCCCGTCAAATCTGCTGCCAATGTCATCTCCGATGCCGGTGTCGTGTCCAACTTGCTCAACACGATCATCTCGTCCGTGACCGTGTCAGCGAGTCAGTTGATCACAAGTACGTTTGTGGGCTTTGTCTACGACGTCACATTTGGCCGACGGTCAGGCATGATCCCGACCATGGCGTGCAACCCAGCGGCTGTCATCGTCAGCAACACCAACGCACAGCCCGCCGTTTGCACCGTCGCGCGCACTCAAGCTGGTAGCATGATCATGGGCACGTTCAAAATTGGACTGGCCAAGGAGTCCGACCTGACTACTGTGCTCTACACGGCAAACATTCCGTGGGATGCATCCGAGGCGACGATGACCTCCACTCTGCAAGCAACCGCGGATCCAACTAGCGATGAGCTCGTCTTCGGGTCCGTCAATGTTGTGCGCACAGTGTTCGATCCCACAGGCAACAAATGGTCGGGCGGATTCACCTGGAAGATCGAGTTCACGAGTCGAAGCGGGAACATTCCACGCATGCTCGTCAATCCGACGTTGAGCAACGCCAATGGCGCCACCAACGTACCCGCGATCGTCGTGGAAGACGCCACAAATCCACAGAACCCGTACGCTGGTAGTCGTGACGGAAACCAAGTCAGCGGCACGGTTCAGTTCTCGTTCGGCGGCATCACTTCCGGAGCTTTCACGGTGGATCCCAACTCGCCAACTTTAGACCGCACAACTCTGCATCAACAGATTCCAGACACCAATCTCGCGGGCTTTCTTGTTGCGCAATTTCCTGGCGTGATCCCATCTATCCAAGTGACGCGCTCGGCCGCGACACAGGCCTTCGGCTACACGTGGTCGATCACATTTTCAGATCCAGCCAACGGAGGTGATGTTGCCACCCTTGGACTAATACGTCCGAGTCTGAGTGGTCAGAATGCCCAAGCGCAAGTGGTCGAGTCCATCAAAGGAAATGAACTCGGCGGCACGTTTCAGCTCAAATTTAACGGCGAAACGACAGGTCCGATCCTGTTCTCTGCCGATCCAAGCGCGGTCGCAGCGCAATTGAACAGTTTGAGCACGATCAAACCTTCAAGTGTCTTGGTGTCACGCATTGGTCCACAGATTACGGCAGCCACGCAAGTTAAGGCATACGTGTGGTCGATCACGTTCTATTCGTCCACGTGGGCGGATCCAACCAGCGATCATTCGTCGGGCATCGCTGGCAACTGGAAAGGTGCGCGCGCAGCTTGGGACGACGTGTGGGCCGAAACCCAATACTCGAAGGCATGGGGCCGTCATGTGGGACCGATGCAAGCAAACGGATTCATGATCACGTGCATCAAAGATGGCCTCACGACAGCAGCCAGCGACAATTCGCAAGACTGCACGACAGCAGTTCAGAGACCTGGTGTCGGGCCGATCAAAGGCACTTTCAAGATCTCGCTCGACTCGACTAATGCCGGACATATGTCAGTCAAGGGGCCATTCGTTAGCGACCCGATTGCGCATAATGCGTGGGCGTCCAAACAAGAGAGTGGTGCCACAGGAACTTCAGTGGAAGAGATCCTGGAGCGCATGGGCAACGTCGGCGATGTGGCAGTATCTCGAAGTCCAGTGAACGTGCTCACCGGCGGCTACTCGTGGACAGTGACGTTCTTACGCGACAAAAACGGACCGTGTGAGCAACAGGAGGACTCGACGACGGTCGTGAACGCAGCTCAGCTGTGTAACTCGCCAGGCGACGTGCCCGCGATGGTGCCTGTGATCACTGGAACTGGTTTCGGCTTGCTCGGAGCCACGCCGGGTGCCACCGTTTGCGATGCAGCCCCGGGTGGCAACAACTGCTTGCCGCAGGTGGTGCAGGATGGTTCCATTCTGCGCGGTTACTTCTCGACGTTTAAGGTGACAGGCGATCCGGGTTTCCACGTGCGCTACCAGCTTCAGATGTCGTGTGCAGCGGGCGCCACGTATCCTTGCAATCCGATCTCTGCCTTCACCGTCCCAGTCGGGAACGAGCTCATTCCGAATCATCTCAAGGTGAACGATCTGTTCTATGTGGGAACGTTCTCAACGTGCGTGTTCACAGCCACGTCGGTCTCCAGTACGCTAGTGCAAGTCACACCGTTGACATGCACAGCCATGACCAACAACATCCCTGCGACCAATCCTGCTATGGGAGTCCATATCTTGTTGCCTTGGAATGCCGACCAAGATCTCGTCAAGCGCGTGGTCGAGGCTTCGTCCGACCAGCAGTACGAAACAGGCATCTGGAGTGGCGGTCGGAAGGTGTCGGTTGTTCGCACTGTGCTGGACAAGTACGGTCAAGTGTCGTGGCGCGTTCGCTTCATTTCCAATCCGTCGTACACGCCACCTGGTGCTGGCAACCTGCCTGATCTGACGACAGTTTTCACTCCAAATCCCGTGGTTGTATACCAGACAAGTGTCACGCAGGTCACACCCGGGTCAACAGGCCTGAGTGGCACGTTTCAGATCGATTTCCACTCCACGTTTGGGCTTCGAGATGTTTCATTTGATGAGACTGAAGACCGGCTCCAGCGCAAACTTAATGAGATGAACACAATCGGCAGAGTTGTCGTTAAGCGCTTGCTGTATCCGTCCACTGCAACTGGCTGTACCTCGTCCGCATGTTCTGGCGGTTGGGACAACCAGCCTGTGGACAATCCTGGCACACGAGGTGGCTATCGGTGGCGTGTTCGGTTCATGAAAGTCACGGGTGAATATGGTGGCTACACGTTCCCTTTCGGCAGTGGCAACGTTGGTCCGTTGACGGTGAGTGTGTCCAACCTGCAAGGAAACCAAAAGTCCATCGACGTGAGCACCAACGTGCCAGGATCGTCACCGATTCTCGGCGGGTTCATACTCAACACGTCGACCAAAGCCACGCCAATGCTGCAATATTCGTCGTCAGCTGCTACGATCAAGCAAGGCATCGAGTCGATGAATTTGTTTGGCGAAGTCGACGTGACGTTGGACAACTTATTGACGCAGCAAGTTCCTGGCGCGGTCGCAACGCTGTCCCAAGACGGTACTAGCGCGACCATCAGCGGGGTGGATATCCGCCAGTACTTTGCTCCTGGTGACGCCGTGCGATTTGGTCCGTCCGGTGCTTCACTTCTACCAGGAACAAACGGAGACAGCCCGATCACAGGTGTTGCTGCGACGTCGACAGTGACGGTGTCGGCCCTCTCGCCGATCGTCCAAGCACAACCAGCGGTGACCACGCTGCTGTTCCCGACGCAGCGAGTGCGCATTGATGGTCTCGTGTATTCAGTCCAGCGATCCGGTCAGGAAATCCAACGCGTGGCAGTGACAGTGCCAACTGGATCGTGGTCTGCTTCAGAGAACCGTTTAGTGTTCAATCTGAAGGTGACGCGGAAGGCAGGCACAGCAACGACGGCGTGTCTTCGGTTTAACGTCGACTATACGACGATGCAAACGGAACTGACCAACGCGCTCAAAACGTTGGACGCGAATGTGGTGGCGACTGACGTCAAAGTGACACAATCTGGTCCCATGGCAACCAATGGTGGTAAGGGATACGTCTATTCCATCTACTTTCAAGGCAGCACCGTCGCTGGCAACGTTGCCACGCTAGTCGCCGATACATCCACCTGCACGAACGCTCCTAATGCTGCTGTCGCAGTGAGCACAGTGACGCATGGCGGACAGGTGGGGCATCAACGAATCACGCTGGCAACAGATGCAGGTCAAGTTCTCGACACGACGGGATTCTTCAAGCTGACGCTCGGTGGTGTGACCACGAATTGTATCACGTGGGGCGCCGATCCGACCGACATCCAGACCAAGCTACAGACCACGCTCAATTCAGGCACTGTCATCGTGTCGCGCCAGGGCAGCGGGAACTCGGTGACCGAGGTTCAGCGCCTTCGCATGACATCCAATTCGCAAGTGACGACAGGCGTCACAGGGTTGTTCATGCTCGCCTTCACGATCACTGGCGTGACATCAACGACTGGTTGTCTCGCATACGGCATTACCGCCGACGATTTGCAGACGGCCATCAACAACTTGCCGAACCTCGCGCCTGTGGCGCCGCACGTGAACGTGACTCGCGACGGTGACGGTTCGTCCACGTGGGGCTATGGCTACGAGTACTTGATCAACTTCCGGGGTCCGCTCTCTGGCGGCTACAGCAAAGTGCTGGGCAACGTCCGTCAGATGGAGATCGTTAACGTTGGGCAATCACCGTGCATGCCCGTAGCGGGTGGGAATCCAGCGTTGATCATCGAAACGGTGAGGCAGGGCGCACCAGGCTATGCGTATGATGTGTTCTTCCTCGATTACCCATCCGCGATCACTCCGACACTGGCCATTACGGACGAACGTGCTGGCCAATGCAATGTCAACTGGGTGCATAGTGGTGGCAGTGTGCGCAAGGCAGACATCGAGGTCGTCGCGACTGGCGGTAGCAGTGAAGTCCAGCGGCTTACCATTAAAGCAACGACAGCAGTCACTGGTGTCACACCATCGTACAAGATCACTTTCAATTCTGTGACCACGTCGACCTGTATCAATTTCAACGTCGACGCTGCAACTTTGCAAACAAAGTTGAACGCGCTTTCGACCATCGGTGCCAATGGTGTGCAAGTGACGTCGGACAGCCATCCAGTAATGTCTCCGTACGGCCAGTACTACCTCATCACGTTTGTCAGTGATCGGGTGTCCGGCAATGTTCCGATGCTCCAGCTTGTACTCAACGACGCTAACTGCGTCGCATTCCCAGCTATTTCGTCTATAGCCGTCACTCTGGAAAATGACGGTGGTCAATATCCAGGCGAGTTTGCGCTCACGTCGATCTACAGCGGTGAAAAGCCAGGTCCGCAAATCGCCTACAGCGTGTCCCAGCCATTTACGGTTATGAAGGAGCAGTTTGAAGTGAATACGCTGGTCATTTCAGACACGGGCGGAAACGTGCCAAACGCGGCGACGTACCAGCTCACGCTGACGACACCTGCAGCCACAGCAAACACCATCGTCTTGCCCTGGAACGTGGACGAGAAATCGCTCGAGTTGGCGCTGAGTATCGCTGGCGTCGTAGCAGGTGACATCGTCGTCACCAGACGCACTGACGCGACGCTGGCGCCCAACGGGTACGTGTACACGATCTACTTCAGTGGCGCTACAGCGCAGGGAGACGTGACGTTGGCCCAGCTCGCTACGAATAATTTCGCCCAAACGACGTCGCTGACAATCACAGAGGTGAACAAGGGCTTGGCCAACGCACCAGTGTTCCTCTCCAACCTCATCCCGTTGGGTCTCTCAAACGATCCCACCACTGCTTCGCCGTTTACTGCGGGCGACACCAGTCTAAGCGTGTACAAGGTCAACGGCTTCCTTTGGACCATCAAATTCAAGTCCACGATTGGCAATGTGCCAGCGCTTGGGGCGCAGACTTCTGCACTCACGGGCAAACTGACAGTGCTCGACGACTTCGTGCCTGGGTCAGCGTCAAACTCGTACGTCATGACCGGTCTGGTGCCAGGTATCCTGTACTACGCACAAGTTGCCGCTTCAACGGATGTTGGTATTGGTGCGTACACATCCGTGCAGGCGCTGGCGCCAAGTGGAGTGGCGTCACCAGTTCTCAACGTAGCTGCTGGTTACGCTCTCAACGTACGTGAAGTGCAAGAAGTCCGAGTGGCCGCCACCCACGTGACTGAAATTCAGTCGATCACAACCGCCGCCGCGCAAATGGCCGAAGTCCAGACGCTACGAACATCGGCAGCCGCTGACACATGCTTCACGTCTTCGTGTCTGCAGGGAAAGTTCGCCTACCGTGTCCCAACAACGCAAGTCGTCAAACTTACAGCAGCCGGACCGATCACGGGCGGCGCGTTCTTTCTCTCATACCAACGCTTCCAGGCTGACCCGGCCCATGCTGGTCAGAAGGTGGCTGTTGGTATCATTTCCGACACCACGGACCTCGCATGGAACGCTGCCGCCAGCGACGTCCAAGCTGCACTGGAGAACCTGGACGGCATTGATCCCGGAGACATCATTGTCACGCGAGATGGCGATGCGTCGTCGACGTTCGGCTACGGATATGTGTGGACCGTGACCTTTATCGGCAACCAGCAAGCTGGTGAGACCGCGCCGATGACGGCGACCAACTCGGCCAACACGCCACTGGCCACGACAGGCAACGTCGCAGCAGCTGTGACAGTGACCATGAATTCCGGCATGGCCATGGGGACGGACACGGAGGTGCAGCAAGTGATCATCAGCGCCGACCAGCCCATTACCACTGGGTCCTACACACTCTCGCTCAACAATCTCGGTGGCACCGTCACGTCAAGTTGCATTTCATTCGATGCACCAGCGCGCGGTGGCGACGTGCGCTCGATGGAATACATCCTCCAGCAGATGAGCAACGTGGACAAGGTCTACGTCACGCGAACGATCGACCCAGTGGTGGCTAAGAACGGCTTCATCTACCGCATCTTCTTCTACGGCAACCTCGTTCGCGGGGACGTTAACCAGCTCACGTTTGCCTTCTGCACTCCGTTCCAGACGCTGGTGAACAACGCACTCACACAGACTGGTGTGAATGGCGCCGTGACCATCTCGACCGTGGACGAGGGTGGCTTCAACCCGGTGAACACGTTCGTGGACGCCACGGGTGCAACAGCTGCTCAGCTGGCGCAAGATTTGGGGCGTTTACCAATCTTCAGACCTGTTCTCACCACGCGATCGCTCGTTGACCAACAAGGCGGCTACATATGGACTGCGGTCTTCAACGACACACTCGGCAACCTGCCCCAGTTGATCTGCGCCGTCGACGCGACGTTCACCGCCACCACCAACACCAAGTGCGAGACGTTCACACTCACGGACGGCAATGCACTGAGTGGATCGTTCGTAATCGAAGCGTCCACGCCTCTGTCGTTCGATGCCAGCGCTGCCGATGTCAAATCCGCTTTGGAGGCCATGTCGTGGGTTGGAACGGTGCAAGTGGTGCGCTCGCCACCGACACCACAGATGGGCTACGTGTGGTCCATCACGTTCGTTGATTACTTTGGCGACGTGCCACCGCTCATGATCACCAGCTCGCTTGTTGGCACTGGTAGCTCCATCACAGTCGCGGAGGTACGCAAGGGCAACGGCATCAGCGGAACGTTCACGCTGTCGTACATGAGCTCGACGACCGCGCCGATCGCATACAACGCGCCTGCCACAGCGGTGGACTCGGGCGGTGACGGATCGTCCATTCAAGAAAAGCTGATGGCCACAGCCATCATCGGCCGGGTCAGTGTTGTGCGCTCGGTCCGAGACCCGGAGGGCGGGTTTGTCTGGACGATCACGTTCCTCGACGACCAGCTCAACGCTGGTGATTTGCCGCTGTTGGTGGCGAACAGCACTGGGCTCACCGGTGTCGGCGTCGTCGCAGCAACGCGCGAGATCGTCAAGGGCTCCAATGCGGTGGGAGATCAATTGTGGCTGTCATTCGGCCCGCCAGTGGCAGACAACGGCAATCCGATCACGCAGTATCAAGTGCAGTGGGACACGTCCGCGACGTTCACATCCAGCCCAGCCGAGTACTACCTGTCAGATCCGGCCAAGCTCTACCAAACACAGCAGATTGTATCGGGCGCACCCAGCTTGGCATGGTCGGCGAAGAAAGCCACACCGTTGCCGGAGATCCAGGTGCTCAATGTGGATCCAACGGCAGCGGCGACCAACACGTTCACGTTGACATTCCGAGGAGCCACCACGACGGCGTTCACGGTGGGCACAAGCACAGCCACCGACTTGGCCACTGTACTGTCAGCGCTGTCCACGGTCGGCAACGTCATCGTCACCCCCACAGTCGCGCTGGCAACTACCGTCAACCCGGGGACGTCGTTCCAGATCACGTTCATCGACGACCAAGGTAACCTACCGCCAATCACGTCGTCGTTTGCCAAAGTGACGTTGACGACCACGCAAGACGGCGTCACCAACTTTCGCAAGGAGCAGCTCGTATTCTCGTGCGTCGATACGGCCGGAACTGGGTCTGTAGTGTTCACCTGCGGCGTTGCGACGACCACACTGTCAACGGGCACAACACCTGCTCTGTTGCAGGCGGCACTTGTGACGCTATGCAACGTCGAGTCAGACGGTATCACTGTCACAAGTACTCAGGCCACGATCTGCGTGACAACTAACGCGCAGCCTGTGACTGTGCTATTCAATCGCGTCTACGGCGACGTCGTTACTGGTGCAGTAGCTGGTACTGACGCGGCATCTGGGGGCACGACGGTCACAGTGAACGCGCAGGCATCGATCAACGGCGTATACAACGATGTGCCTGCAGTTATCAGCGGTACGTTCCAGGTTGGCTATCAAGGCGTCTACACGCGCTCGCTCAACGCCGAGTCGCTCGACGTAGATGTCCGCTATGCGCTAGAAGACCTCTCGACCATCCACACGGTGGCTGTCACTCGGGACTACTCGTTCCAGGCGATCGCCGGTAAAGTGGACGTCGTTCAAGGTCAGATTTTCGTCACATGCTCTGCCGGCGAGACGTGCGACTTCCTAGGCGCTGGCTACGGACTTCCAGGTTACCGCATCCGTATCGGTGGCACGTGGTACACAGTACGCATCGATCTCACGTCGGCAGCTCTGGACAAGGCCAAACTCTACCTCGGAGACGTGAATGGTCGACAGATCGGCTACCTCGGTCCTACGACCACACGTGTGACCGTCTACGAGTGGACCAAGGGCTACATCTGGACGGTCTCGATGCTCAACGTGCAGCAACCGCTCACGTACTTGCGCGCCAAGATCCCACGACTGTACCCGTCGGACGCACGCGTAACCATCTACGGCAGCTCGTGCAACAAGTGCTACTACCTGCCCACGCAGACGACAAGGACACTGACGATGGGCACGCAATACTTCATCCAGGTATTTGCCTACAATGCCAACGGCAAGGGCCAGGCCCAGGCTGGTGGTCCTGTTAGCGCGACGCCATCTCGCGTGCC
This sequence comes from Lagenidium giganteum, assembly GCA_002286825.1. Lineage (NCBI taxonomy): Eukaryota > Oomycota > Peronosporomycetes > Pythiales > Pythiaceae > Lagenidium > Lagenidium giganteum. Next base: position 64,152 of record NSDO01000181.1, on the reverse strand, counting down.
AGATGCACCTTCCAACACGGACGTCGTTGTGGTCTCAGGCAAGGAGATCGAAGTGTTCTTCTCGCCACCAGCACTAGCTGCAGTCAACGTCAACCCGAACTTCAACAACGACATCAACTCGTACATCGTGCAGTGGGACACAAGGAACGACTTCAAGCACGGCTTGCCCGTCTGCTCCAACTGCGCCACAACGTTTGCGGTCAACACGCTCACAGTGGTCGGCAACTTCGCAAACCAGTTGCCACAGGGAGCTCAGTTCACGATCTCGGATCAGAACTGCGTCTTGACCGTCCAGACCAGTGCTCTGAACAGCATCATCGTCAACGCTGGCCATAACTGCCCGACCTTCAGTGCGCGCGCCTATCCGCTGTATTACTACACGTACCCGCCAGCCATCATCTCGGGGCTGCCGATCCAAGGTTCGCCACCGTTCCGCTACCTCATCTCCAACCTCGTTGTCAACACGCAATACTACGTGCGTGTCGCGGCCGTCAACTCGGTGCCGGTGCAGCAGATCGCGCTCAGCGGCACGCCTCCCGACAACCGAAAGTGGAGCTTCCCGTTGACAGTGACGACCAAAGACATGGTCCCGGACCCACCGATCTCGGTCATGCTCAACACCTTTGCGGCAACGACGCTCGAGCTGCAGGTACAGCCACCGACACGTGACGGTCAAGGTCTCGGTGGCGCTGCGATCACGGATTATTGGATTGACATCGACACAGTCGCGACGTTCGACTCGCCGACCAAACCGACGCCTGTGCTTGCCAATGTCGCTCAAGGGGCCATCCCACTACTATATCCTGGTGGTCCTCGCGTCTACTACATCAAGAATCTGTTGAGTGGCACGCGCTATTATGTGCAAGTGAAGGCCAAGAACGCGATCGGTTTGAGTCGTGCTACAATCGCGACTAACCCGCTGTCGCCAGTGCGCAGTCCAGATCCACCCGTGGGTGTGCGTGTGAGCACGGTGGCTTCGTCGCCGACGCCGATCACAACGGCGACCGTGACGTGGCAGAACCCGGTGTTCAACGGTGGCATGGCGCTCACAAGCTTCAAGATCGAGTGGTGGGGCATCGAGGCGCGTCCTGAGGTGCAAGTGATCGAGATTAAGTGGACGACGACGCCAACAACAGCCAACTTCTTGCTTTACTACGGTGGCCTGCAGACCAGTTACATGCCGTTCAACGTCGCACCAGAGAATGTGCGCAGTGCGCTCATGAACATCATCACTGCAGGCAATGTGCAGCTCATTCGAGATGTCCAAGTGTCGCGGCAGACGATCAACGTCAACAAGGGCTACCAGTGGCGCGTGACGTTCAACAACGCCGTCAACGTTGGCAACCTTCCGTTGCTGCAGTTTGCATTTGACCAGGGCACGATGGTGCCCGCCAACGGCGCCACTGGTCGTGTGTTTGAAGGCACGTCAGGAATTGCCGTGCCGCAGACCAACTACCCGGGCAAGCGCGAGGTGCAAGTGCTGGTCACTTCTCATCCCACAACGACAGTCGGAGGTTACTTCCGCTTGAGTTTTAAAGGCTCGCGCTGGTCCAACTATCTGTCGGCGACAATTGCAGCCGCGGATCTCAAGGCCGCGCTGGAATCACTGCCAACCGTCGGCAAAGTCACGGTCACGGACGTCGGTCAGTTCCAGAACGGCAAGGTCTGGACGATCGCATTCGAGTCGAACGTGGGCAACATGCCCGTTCTCATCGTGGACGGCACCAAGCTCACTCCGTCCGACGCATTCATCGGCGTCAAAGACGGTGACAACCTCGTCACGTCGACGGGCGTGCTGTGTATGCCCGGCGAAGACATTTGCACAGGCACGTGGATTGGGTACAAGACCAACATTGCTAGCATGGCCGTGCTAGGTGAGGCCGCCGTCGAGTACAACTTTTACGAAACTATCGACGCCAACACGATGACATACCAGATCACCGGCTTGACACCCGGCAAGACGTACTACGTGGCCGTCACGGCCAAGAATGCCATGGGCTTGGGTTTGCGCGTGCTGGCCAACCCGTCGAGCATCATTCCGCCCGTCCAAGTGCCGCAGTCGCCGACAAATGTAGCAGTCGGCGTCAAGACCGGAATCTCGACGCAGCTGACAGTGTCGTTCAATGCACCAACGAGCGATGGTGGCGTAGGTATCCGCATGTATCGCGTCGAATACGATCCATCGCCGCTGTTTAGCAACCGCGGAACGCAAGACTTCTGGTGCCCGTCGTCACCAGTGTACGCAGTGTGGACCTTGCAGACCGCTCGTACCGGGAACACGGGTGGCCCAATCGGCAGCGGCTTCTTTACTATCCAGATCACGCGCAACAACCTGCCGCTAGTGAGCGAGCCCATTCCATGGAACGCAGCGGCTATGTCCGCCGACGAAGTGGGCGGCACACCATCGCAGTCCAAGGTCTTCTGCTCGCCGTGCCCCACCTGTGTCGACCAGTGCCAGAGCAACCCGCAGTCGCCATTTGGACGTCGCGAACTGTCGGGCTCAATGCAGTCCAAGCTCCAATACATCCCGTCGATCACAACCGTGCAAGTCCAGCGCTCGTCGATGGCTTCTGACGGCGGCTACACGTGGACGATCACGTTCATGGATGTGGGCGACGACTACGCTATCACCGTCCAGTCGCCAAACGCGCTCACGTGCTCTGGTACCAACTGCGTCGCTGGCACGTACACGGTGACGCCCACCAAGCTTACAGCGGGTATCAACTACCCACCGTGCGTGGCCACGCAAACCATTCCTAGCACCGGCGCGCTCAACAAGGGCCAGCTCTACTACATGCGCGTGTTCGCGTACAACAAGATCGGCTTCAGCTTACCAGGACTGGCCGCGAGTCCGCAGAAACCCATGGTCGTGCCCGGGCCGCCGACGGGCGTCACACTGCAGGTGCTCACGGTGTCGGATCTCAAGGTGCTCTTCAGTCCGCCCGACGACAACGGCGGCGATACGATCGTCGAATACCAAGTGCAGTGGGCGCTCGACATCGGCTTCACCAACCCACAGTCGGCATCTGTCGTTCTTTTGGGTGGAGGTGCGCCGTACTATCGCGTCATCTCCAACCTAGTGAAGGGCACATTCTACTTCGTGCGAGTGCGAGCTCGCAACTCGCAGGGATACGGTCAGTTCCAGGTGTCGTCCCCTGCGTCACTGAATCCGTATACGACCCCGAGTGCCCCAACGCAGGTGGTGCTGGGCATCACATCGTCCACCATGCTCACGGTCGGCTGGAATGTACCGGACGACAACGGCGGCGACGCCATCACGGCGTACACGGTGCAATGGGACATCTCGGCCAGCTTCGACTCGCTCGGCGTCGACGCTACGAAAGTCAAGATCACGGACGTTACGCAGCGCTCGTACACGATCACGCTGCTCACGCCCGGCACGCTGTACTACGTGCGCGTGTTTGCCGTCAACTCGGGCGGTCAGGGAACACCGCAGACGTCCACACCAGGGTCTGCAATCCCTGTGAATACGCGTCCAGGCAAGCCGCATTCGCTCCAGGTCACGGGCACGACCAACAACGGTGAGTTGCAGATCAACTGGCAGCAGCCTCGCATTCCGGCGCATGGCGTGCCGTGCGCAGGCACCTTACTCATTCCGCAGTCGTGTCCGATCTTCGTCAACCTCGACGTCGTGTTCGGCGGCACCAGCTTGGAGAGCTACATGGTGCAATGGGCTGACAACACCGACTTCACGGGCTTCAACACGATGTCGGTGACCACCAACTCGGCGCTGGTGACGGGCCTGGTGTCTGGTAAGACGTACTACGTCCGCGTGCTAGCTGTCAACGCGCAAGGCCTCAAGAGCGACTTTTGCGAACGTGGCAACCAGGACGGCTACCTCTGCCCAATGAACCTGCAGCTGCCGAGCGGCATGATTAAGCTCGGACCGTACGTGTCCGCTACGCCGCAGTAGACGATAGCGCGAGAGTGCTGCTGTAGAATAATACCTCAACATCATGTTGCATGTTCATACTTCATATGACGCATATCAATACATACTTTAACTATTACCGCAATAACAAAAACTTGTACAGATGGGAGACGTTCAGATTACTTGGCGACCGCATTCGGCTGACTGCGTGTCGCTCATGCCTTGAACAGATTGGTACAAACGCTTTACTCAAATTTCAGCACACTATGTCGCCTGTGAACAAGTCATCAGCTGCAGACGAGCAGGAAGGAAGGGCTTCAACCCACGACTCGGAACACGACACCTGGGCAATGGACAACTCCGAAACTAATGACCCGCACAATTGATCTTGCTCATTATTGTCTTGCTCCTCCACCTTGAACAATACTTCTTCTTCTTCAAACGGGACAGAAATGACCGCTTCTTGCAGATCTTCAGCTCTAATTGAACCGGTGTCGCTTGTGGGTTGCTGCGACGGATCATCCCACGGTAAGCAAGTCCACGACAGCGTTGGCTGAGGGGTCTCTGGAAGAAGACATTCAGGTGATGACGGAAGTAGTGGCTCGGCTTCTCCGGCCTCGTTGGCCATCCATACCACAGGCTGCTGCTGCTGGTGGTGACAAGCCAGTTCTTCTGCTAATAACGCATCGGCCATCGACGTCAGCGAGACTGTGACGTTTTCTTCGAGGTGATCGCTTTGGCCACTGTGAATGCCGAGCATATCGTTCAACTCATCAACAAACGTTTGCCTTGGCACCAGCGCCACCTCCGCGCATTCTTCACTCATTCGGTTCCACTCAACATTGTCACGAAACTCTGGAAATGACTCGTTGTTAGTCGAGGCATCGTCACTTAGGGAAAACTCGGTACTGTCGAGAATGGAAGCCGAGTGTCGTAGCTGATCGGTCAACACCGGCTCATCCAGAACAAACGCTGTGCAGCGATCCATTGCCATCGTCAATTCCAATGCCGAGCTTGCCACATGCGTTGGTGATGGCCACGGAGAACCGGATGAGTCCATCAAAACGATTGCATCTTCCAGTGGTGGATGTGGTGGCTGCGGAGTAGCGATCTGCATTCCTTGAGATTCCATCGGATCAATTGAGCTCTCGCCCCAGTCACTGAGATCCTCCAACACAAAAGATTCCTGCCGCTGCTTCGAACGCTGACTGTATGTTCGGCGACCATGAGATCGCTTGCGAGTAACAGAGCTGGCACTGGTCGGAGGTGAGTCCGAGTCAGAGCCGCTGCCTTTGTCACAGTCTCCTCTCTTGACTTTCGACTTCATCGATGAATGCCAATGATTCTTCACGGCATTATCAGTCCTTCCAGGGAGCTTCTCCACAATCTTGGCCCACTTGTTGCCATGACGCGCTTGCTCCTGAATGATGATGGCGTCTTCTTCAGGCGTCCATGGGCCCTTCTTAATGTCGGGATTGAGTTGATTGTGCCACCTGCATCCAATGCACATCGTTACTCTCCTACGCTCGCTGGAAGTGAAGCGAGAACACATACCTTTCACGGCACTGCTTGCCATTCCGGCCAGGCAAGTACGAAGCAATGACAGCCCACTTCCCGGCACCATGCGTCTCCACCAACTCCAGCATGCGCATGTCTTCACTAGAGCACCACGGCTTTTTGACGGCAGTACCATGATTTTGCAACTCATTCCACCTCTGATTGCATTGTAATGGCGTCCGCCGATTGTCAAAACGAGTCGCGATCGTCTTCCACTTCTTGCCGCCGTAGTCATACACAGCGCGTCGAAGAATCTCATCCTACGGAGCCAAACATCTGAGTGGCTCCACATATCCATCAATCAAATTAGTGCCGTACCTCTTCCAACGTCCAAGTCTCAGCGGGTGCATGATTGACGCTGGATGATTTGGTTCTGAAACGATGAGCAGCACTTAGCCAGATCACTCAGTTGTCGTCACGTCCATGCCAATCAACCGTTGATTCTTCACCTTTTCGAAGCTTTCCGCTGGTAGGGCGAAAACCGTCGCTCCATGTGGTTGGCAATGCAGTGATCAATGGCGCGCTCGTGCAAGATCTGAAGGATATTCGCTTCTGCCTCCACTGCGCTGTGGCATGGCTTGAGTGTGGATTCTGCCGAGCGGGACCATGCACCGACGAAGAATTTGAGGCCACAATAGACACGAAGCATGACGGGGCAGCATGGCAGAGGGCATATTGGTAAGCAATGCAGCTCTGCTTGTCCCATCGCTCGAGTCTCCAGCAGCCCGTCCCGTAGCGCTAGCTCCAGGTCTCTGCCCGCGACAAAGCTCCAACTGCGTCGGGTCCCTTGCGGTTCGTCTGTGGGAAGTCGCGAGCGTCGTCTCCCCACCGAGAATCCCTCGCGCAGAACATTCTCACATTGTGCTGATCGTGGTGAAATCGGTGCTCCCTCATCGTGACGAAGATCCATCGACAATATGCATCTTGGGGAATACAGCGCGGAAAGCATAGATTGTTTGAAATGCCACTGCATTCAATATCTTAGCGTGAGACCTGTCAGCAACGGGTGTCCAGTAATCACCAGGTCTTCTTGGCTGTGACACTGCAGAAATCGCGCGCTGACCTGACAATACCTGCACTTTCAGTTGTTGCGGGTGATAACCAGACAATGAGCTCAACAAACCTGTGTGCAGCCAAGCAAAGCGAGAGACTTCAGTGAGTGTGCCGAGTCGGTGAAGATGCCCAGTGCATCTTCGGTGATCTTGCGGCAAAATGACACATCGAGCGCGCGAATAGTTGCCCCACAGTGTGCCTGCAAACTCGTTATTGCTGCGTTTGTTAGTTGCTGCAACACATTGTCAGTGGGTGAGGTTTTGCTATGCCGGTGACCAAACTGCCAACAAACGCACCGGGACGCTCGACACCACCAGATCTTCTAAATACGATTGTGCTCCAAATGCCACATGGTCCACTGCGGCGTCTGTCAGCAACAAACATCTTCGTAGCTTGATCTGACGCAGTGGATGCCTCAGTGTACGCACCTGGCCATGAAAATTAACGCGTCAGACGCCACAGCAATCTATCAACAGCATGCAGTGGACTCTCACGGCTTCCAGCGCGGCGTCAGTGATCTTGTCCAAGTCGGACAGATCTAACACTTTGAGCTCACGGCAAGACTCCAGAAGGGTTCGGACCGCGACATCAGTGAGCTGCGAGCACCGTGCGAGCGACACTTCTTCGAGATGCGGGAGCTTCTGCACTAGTTGACACACAAACTCATCCGAGATTTTCTCCATTTGGTCCAGCGACAGCTTCCGCAAGTTGGTCATCGACAGCAAGGCTTCGAGGGCCGCATCGTCGAGCTGAGGGCATTCCGCGATGGTCAACGAACTCAGCTGCTTGAGCTCACTCAGATGGTCGATCGCAGTTTTGCTGATGCGTTGGTTGCACGACAACTCGAACTCGCGCAGCGATGGCGCACACTCGCGGACCAGAAGCTTGCACCCTGCGTCCGACAGGCGATAGCAGCCCCGCAGGCTCAAAATCTCAACTGTTTGCAACGCATTCCTGTCGTACGAAACGCAGTCGTGAGCAGTCGTTGTGAGGTCGCCAGCCAAATGGGCACCACGTCCTCACCCCAGCTCCTCAATGACACAGTCGGTGATGCAGCGACCGCACAGCCCGAGGCGAAGCACGGTGAGCTTGAGCCCTTCGCCCTCTGTGCTGGCGCGCACCGTCGCCACAAACGATTCTTCGTCGATCGCCGAGCAGTCCGGCACGTCCACACCATCGACGCCTGCAAAGATAAACAGCCGCAACACTGCAACAGCACAGATCCATCCAAACCACAGTCAGCTCCCCCCCCACACCCACAGCGCTGCAATTTCCAGCCCCGCAAAGACAGCGTCACCATCGGGCGTCATGCGTCGATTGGCGGCCACGATGCGCGCGATCTCATGGCGTGACGCAGCGTCCATGGCGCCCAACGCCTCGATCTGCTCCACGCACTGCGCTAGCGTGGCCAGCGCCATGTCGCGCAGGCTCGGCACGATGGCCTCGGTCGTGAGAATGGTCTGGCGCGGCTTCTTCCGCGGCGACCACTTCTGGTCCGCGCCGTCGCTCGCCGCCTGGTCCTTCTTCTGCAGTTCTTCCACGCGCGCCGCCTGCGCTGCCAGTCGGTTCTCGCTCAGGTCGCGTGCAGTCTGAAAGTAGCCCGGCCATGCTTCTGGCGCGCCTCGGGGCGACGTCGGCGCCGCGGCGCGTTGGCCCGTGGCGAAGAACAGCGCTCGTTCGCGGGAGACTCCTGGTACGCGGGGACCGTCTCCATCGACGCTGGTTGCTGTGGTGGCTGCGCCTGTGCTGTGCGCATCCATGTCAGTGGTTGTTTCTTGCGTAGCTGCTCCATTGTCGCCACGCGAACGCCGCGAACGAGCCTTCCGCGCGGCCTTGGGTGCCATGTTCGGCCACGTTCGCAATCTGATGCGAAGTCGACTTCAATCGAGCCGCAATCGATGATGATTGGCTGAAACTGGGAACACAAGAATCTACCATTGGCTGAAAATGGCCGTGGTTGGCGCCAACTTGCAGGAGTCGGCACTGTTGGCGCGCAGCAGGTGGTGGGCAATTATTGCAAAAGGTTGTTTCCGTTATTGTGCTAGGCGGCAATCTTGGCCATTATTGTGCTAGGCAACAACATTGGAAATGGGCTGTTAAAAGCAGGTGACGACTTGAGTGGGCACATGACAGGTGCGGCGCGATTGTCGACCGCAATGGCGACGCAGACTCGCAGGTGGATTGTGGTTACCTACGGCCGGGTCTCGACCGAGCTGCGGGTTCTGTCTGAGCTGCATGCCGGGACGAGGAGGCATTTTGCGACACCCCCGGGCAATAGTAGAAGCACACATCATGCACGGCCATTGTTGGCCGAGCGCCAAGTAGATGCGCTCAGTCTTGAACGCACCACCACCAGCGGACACCACAAGGCGCAGCAGCACCTCCGCCAGCCACGATGTCCAGATTTTTCGAGATTTTCGAGAGAAACAGCAAGCTTGGAGCACGCCAACGACGTGCAAGAGCTACTGCGAGCGATGAAGTGTCGGTGTCTTCTCCATGCAGCACCGACGATCTGACTGCGATATATTCATCGTCAGTCGCAGACACAGATACAGAGTCGGAGCTGGAACACGACCCGGAGTGGTTCAGGAAGAGCGCGAGATCTTGCCTGGATATGCCGCGGTCGCGCAAGCCCCGCTGTGGTCCGTCGGTACGCCGTACAGCACCTTCGATCGCCATCCCGGCGCGAAACGTCGGCTGTTCAGAAGAGATGTGGACGCCCAGCTACCAGGGCATCTGCGGACACAAGCGAGGCTACGAACTTACAAGGTGGCAGCTTCAGGGACAGCAGCAACAGCAACAGCGACAACCGCAGCAAACGTTTCTGGAACTGCGAGAGGATCTCCCTCAAGAAGACCTCGAAGGACATTGTGCCGGGCATTCACTCGATGATGACAGCGGGATGATGTTCTCACTCGAAATGTGAAGATCATAACTTTTGTCAGCATGTATAGGAACGCCCTTAAATATTTGTCAACCAAGCCAGCGTATCCACACTCGCGCTCGCATGACGACGTAGCTGTTGTCGATCTGCGGATGAACGTCTCATGGGAGGCGGGGGCGTCCGATAAGCATCTTGAGTCAATATTTGGCTGTCGCATGACCAGGCAATACAATCGCATGGCAACTCAATTACGACCAAGGTGCGCAAAAGCACTGAACTAGCACAGCACCTCCAGGGGGCGATGGCGAGGAAATGACTACTCAACGGCACGCTCTAAGCCACATCGATATCCACGTAGGCCGATGAGTTCAGGCAGATCGATGTGAACCAGTGATGACCACCGACAGTTGGCATTACGGATAATGGTGAACGTCCTACTAGTACTCAGCTTCTTCTGTCGCGCGCTTAGTGTTTGCCACCAGGGAGACCCGACGATTCTGTGTGCGACTTGCAGTGTCAATGCCGTCAAGCTCAACGTTACGGAGCTCCCTTAGCTGCCGACGCGACGTCACCTCTGGAGTATCGCAGCTCAGCTCGGTTTTGACAAACTCGAGCTGCTCGAGCGTCTGAATTGCGGTCGCAGCTTACTCACCACTCGATTACTTTAGTGAAGCGAGCTAACACCAGCCATCTACGACGGTAAAAGCTGACGCAAACCTGCTGCCTGTCGCGAACATATCGTGGGCAAGGCATTTCCACTGCTAGTTGAGAGCAGGCGGATATTCACGCTTCGTGCATCCGGCACCGATGTGAACGACTTCTTGGGAATGAAGACGACAGCATCTAAGCGCAGGAAGAAGGACGATCATCGACACATTGTTTCTTGGATCATTTATGGCGTGAATATCAAGATGTGTGCCCTTGTGGAATGCAAGGTCAACAGAGGACAACGTGAAGATCACGGTATGTCTGCAACCAGGCGCCGTTGTCTGTATTTGCAAGTTGCGACTTAATGGTAAAGGAATGCATGCAATCACGGGCTGACGTTGTCGTTGATGGTGTTGTGCGCGGAGCGAGGGTTGGCGAGGTAGTTTTCGAGCCACAGCTTCATGTTGGCGTCGCGTCCATTCAGCACAGTTTTTCCGTCGAGATAGCGATCGCATGGGTAGCCGCCTTGGTTGCGGTAGTCGGGATTGTTTCCGCGGTATCCTTGCGGGCCCCGATACATCGCAGGGCAGTCATCACAATCGCTGACACTCTGCAAACCAGTCTTCAGCGAGTACTTTTTTCCCGGCGGGCAAGGGCCAGAGCACCCGCGCGTCGTGAGACCCGCGGACGATCCATAGACGCCCGCTGGACAGACCTTGCAATCGAGAATGCTCTTGGCACCAAGCTTGTCGTTGTACGTCCCCTTCGGGCACTTGGCCGTGCAATCGCTCGACGTGAGCCCAGGGCTGTCACCATACACGCCCCGTGGACAGAAATCGCACTCGAAGACGGTGATTCCATTGCCGGGCTTGCGATACATCCCAATGGGGCACGGCGCAGGCGAAGGCTGCACGCACTTATACGCGCTGACGACGGCGTCATGCAGCGCCACGATCAAGAGCGTGTGGAGGAGCACTGTCGGCGCGACCGTCATCGTTGATCTCATCGTAACCATCGTTGAGCGCTGCTGTGTAGACTGGTAGTGGCGGCGGCGGGGGGAGAGAGGGTCGCGCAAGAAGCCAAGGAGAAAAGAAAATAGGAAATAGCTGGAACGATCCAAATCCAACACCGAGTCATGGCGATGAAGTCAGAAGCAGTTGATTGTCAAATCGAGGGGCGGTGCGTGCCCAGCTTTTCCCATTGTCGATGTGTGTCCTACAGCATTATTTCATTTATGCTTTCTTCTTCTTGCCCTTCTTGGCTGCCTTGAGTGCTGCCTCCTCTTCGAGGCGCCGCCGTTCGTCCTCAGCACGCATCTCGTCGCGCATCTCCTTCTTTAGTTGTTTCAGGAGGTTGCCACCTTCCTCCAGCAACGCACTGGACACGCCTTCAATGGCGGCTCCCGCTTCCACCGCCGCTGTAATGCGCTGTGTACGCACTTCAAGGGCCTGTAGCAGCGTTGAAACCTCATGTCCGTCGTTGAAAACGTAAGTTGTGAGTTCGACGCCACCGAGCTCGGGCGTCGGCTCGTGCTTGATCACTTCGAAAGGCACGAGACATGTCTCGAGGTTGATCTCGGCGTGCAGGCGATCTCGCAAATTCGTTGCGCTCTGCAACAGTTTGTCGTTAACACCGAGAGCTTGCGCTTCGTCAATGCTCGCGTCCAAGCGTGAGATGTCGCGCATGTGCGTCTTCGTGCCCAACACGATCTTAGAACACAGCGCGTTGCACCCAAACAGCGTGCACTCTGCCTCTGCGCTACGCACAACCTGCTTGGCCAGGCGAATGAGCTTGTCGTCCACATGTTCTTGCTGAGCGTACTCGTAAGCCTGGAGCAACGGCTGGATCAACGACCGAACGCCGATGGGGCGCACTACCATCAACGCCTTGACTTCTTCTTGCAGCGCCACGTGCGCCACAAGGCGGTGATACGTCACTCGCGCTTCTTCGATCAACTGGCGATCAGCGCTCTTGACTTGCGCTGCTTCGATGGCTGTGTACAGTGACTCGGCGTCTGTGTGTGAAAGCGTCAGCGCTTGGAAGATTTCTTCGGTGGTGAAGATGCGTGTAGAAGCCTCAAGTTTGTCGCTGTCTGTGAGAGCGTCGTCGGTAAATCCGTTGGCTTGGTTGCTATCGCTCATTGCCGTGTCCACGTCAACCTCAGGCGTTTGTCCAGGTGATGCGGCTGAGCTGTTAGAGCCGTCGACGGTCGTGGGTGGTCGCGTATCGCTAGAACTGCCAGCGTCACTGTGCTCCCCACCAGCCATGGACGTAGTCGATCCTGGTCGCACTTCATTGCCAGCTGCCGGGTCGTTGGGATCGCCTGTTGTGAGACTGGCTAAGGCGTTCTGGATAAGGTCGAGCTTGGACTGAAGGATGTTACGGAGATCCAGCTCGGCTTTGCCCATGTCGTTGGCGCAGTCCTGGCAATACCTCACGGCTCGTACAAACGTGGTGGTCGTCGAGGTCTCTGCCACAGGCTGAACGAGATCACTGACGGCTGAGCACGGCTTGATATCGCAGTAGACGTTGTGGCAGTGCTGGCACAGGCTAGGTCGGCGAATACGGCTGAACGTCTCCTTGCACCATTCACATGACGTCTGTGTTTGGAACTTGTGCAACAGTTTGCGGCACGTGGGGTCTGTCGTCATGTCGAGCGGCCGGTTGCCGTACTTGTTCTTCTGGTCCACAGTGGCTGAGTGCGCGAGCAAGATCTCAATGACGTCCTTGTATCCACCCGAGCACGCCAAGTGGAGGCAGCGATTGCCAATCGGGTCGGTGTCTTCGATGCTGTAGCCCGCGTGGATGAGCACCGACACGATAGCAGCATGGCCCTGGTAGCACGCCCAATGCAGCGGCGTGTTGGTGCCATACGCTTTCTTGTTGTTGCCGCCGCTGCTGCCGTGATACGACGACCCGCCGCCGCCATGGTCGTGGAACTTGCTGCTCTGGATGAGCATGCTGTCGCTGTACTGGTTGCTGTGGCTCTTGTGCGTCTGGTACATCGTGTCGGCGCCAATCTCGAGCAGGTACAGCACGATGTCGCACTTCCCACTGTACGCCGCGGCGGCAATGGGTGTCCACCCCGACTTGGTGACGAATCCAGCCGGTGCCCCTTCCAGGATCTGCGTCTTGATGGTCTCCAGCTCGCCATCGCGACACAGCTGGATCAGGTGCAGGCCCTTGTCAATGTCGGCCGGTGACGCATTCTGCTGTGGCAGGGGCTCCACCCGAAGCACGATCTGTGGCTCTTCCTCCGCCTGCTCGCCCTCATCTCCGTAATTTTCCGATGACGCTGGTTGGTCATACGCAGCGCCTTCTTTGGCGCCTGCCACTGGGCTGTGCGTCCGTGCACTGCCAGCACCATTGGCGCCATGTGAGCTCATCGTCACTTCGACGGCTCCGAAATGCCAATGCCAATGCTGCGACCTTTCGGGATTTGTTGCATGACTGCAATTTATTTATTGCGCTGCTGCAATCCTCGATTGATTGCACGGTGCCACTCTACGTAACCCGATCTGCATAACGCATTACCGGTATTTGTTGCGGTTATAAGGTTACGCGTACCCCAGTGATTTGCAACTGCTGCGCGTGTACCCGTCTTTCTTCCGTGGTTCAACGTCGTCGACCAAAGCGCGGAAGCGCACGTTGAAGTGCGAGTGGAGCGGACTGGAGTGGCGTGACGGCCGTGTGTTGCCTCGCTGGCGCCTGCAGGTTCCACAGCCACGATGGAGCACTACCACATCCTCGAGCGCATCGGCGAAGGCTCGTTTGGTAAGGTGTACCGCGGACGCCGCAAGTACACGGGCCACATCGTGGCGCTCAAGTTCGTGTCCAAGCGAGGCAAGAGCGCCAAGGATCTGCACAATCTGCGCGAAGAGGTGAGCCATGCGCTAATCAATGGACATGGTGCTTGTATTGAGACTGAGCTCACGAGGTGGCGGGCGTGGCACGTGTAGATCAGCATTCTGAAGCGGTTGAACCACTGCAACATCATCGCGATGCTTGATTCGTTCGAGACGGAGGGCGAGTTCTGCATGGTGACCGAGTACGCGCAGGGTGAGCTGTTCCAGGTGCTGGAAGACGACCATCAGCTGCCGGAGGACGAGATCCGCAAGATCGCGGTGCAGCTCATCCAGGCGCTGCACGTGCTGCATTCAAACCGCATCATCCACCGCGACATGAAGCCGCAGAACATCCTCATCGGCTCCAAGCAGCAGATCAAGCTCGCTGATTTCGGCTTTGCGCGCGCCATTTCGCACGATACGAGTGTGCTCACGTCCATCAAGGGCACGCCGTTGTACATGGCACCCGAGCTAGTCCAGGAGAAGCCATACAACTACACGGTGGACTTGTGGTCACTCGGCGTCATTCTCTATGAGCTCGCGGTGGGGCGGCCGCCATTCTACACAGATCGCATTGTCTCGCTCATTCAGATGATCGTGCGCGAACCTGTCAAGTACCCGGCGACCATGACGGCCGACTTCCGGTCGTTCTTGTCGGGTTTACTGAACAAGGATCCTGAGCGTCGCATGACGTGGCCGGAGATTCTCAGTCATCCATTCGTGCGCGAGACGCCGGATGAGCTCGCACTGCGCGTGCAGCAGGGGCAACAATTGCGAGCATTGCCCAGGTTCTTCCAGGACGTCCAGCAGAACCAAGACTCGTCGGAACTCAAACTCAAACCTAGTGCTGAGAGGCTGCGAACGTGTGGCGAGTGGAAGCAATGCGATCCGGAAACAGGGCAATGTGTTGAAGACAGGGATCGCGGCGGCAGCGGAACGTCGGTCAAACTTGAAGAGAAACGTGGACCTCAAGCGCTTGCACGAGCCCCAGCCCCGACATTGGACGAACTGCTGTGGACCGAATGGACCAAAGTCGAACCAGTGGTCACTGGGTTGCCCTTGGACGGCGTTTGTCGAGTCGAGTCGGTTGTTCATCTGCTGCGAACGGTGACAGCTTACATTAGCACGCCGACGGCAATCGAGGCGAGAGGAATGGGTGTCGCACTGCATGTGTTGCAGCTCTTACATCGCAGCCTCGCAACCACGTACAAATCACTAGAGCAGCTGACCGCGCTGACTGGTTTTCTCCAAGTTCGAACAGGTGTCCACCAGCTACTGAGAAGTTTGTTTGCATCCACGCTGCCTGATGGCATTGACAAGCGGGGCGACGTGTCCTATCAAGCTGTGAGATGCTGCATGATGTTTACAACCATCTTGAATGCACTGGACCCAGCACGCCATGACCATCGCGAGCTTGATTATCGCCTATTGGGTAGAGACGACGTCAGTGCCATTGTCACGGTGCTTCGGACTTCGTCGGCTGAAGTCTACATCGCCCGATGCAAGACACTCAAGTGGCTCGGCTCCATGGTCGATTGCTCGCGCCATGTGACGTTATTTCTCGAAGAAGTTTATCCATCGGGAGTGATCGAACTGTTGTGTGAAATTCTTCACTCGTCACATCGCTCACGCTCTCCTGGGGGTCGCATGAGCAAAGGCGGTCGAGAATTAGGATCCTACGCCGTCTTCGCGCTCTCGGCATTTGTGCAACCGGATGGTCAGAATTGGGGAAACCTCCACTTCTTCCCGATTGTCGCGTTGACACACGAGGACGGATCTGCGATGACGAATGAGACGATCAAACTAGTGAAGCACCTGTACAAGCTCCGAGTCAAAGTTCACGGCGAGGTCGCGACGTGTCTGATGCGCAAAGGACTGATGGAACTGTGCACGTTACTGGAAGATGAATTAAAGGCCAAAATCGACGCGAAGGCGCGCGGAGATGATCAAGACGATGACGAGACGATGGAAGATGCTGATCAGTCCCCGATCTGCTGCATTCTCAAAATCCTGCTGCACGCCTGTAGGTCGTCATCGCCGTTGTCCAAGAAATTGATGGGGGCAACGAAATCAGCCGCAAAGCCAGCCGAACGAAATGTCCAGGCACCTTCACCCAGCCCAGTGCGGACAGTCGTATCATCAGTTGTGGAGGGCTTGAGCCTTGGTGCGTTCCACGCACTTGAGAGATGCTTCGCAATCGATTTCTTGTCAGTTTTGCTTCGTCGCGGTGTGCTGTCCTCGACGCAAATCTGGAGCTGTGCGCGTGTACTGTACGCACTCTTACTGGAGTCTGACGACACGATCACGTTGAGTGTGATATGCACGTTCTTCTCCGACGCCGTTGACGCAGGCAGTATCTCATGGAGCGACGTGGATCGCGCTAAGTGGTCCAGTGACGATCAAGAGTTGATGGAGCTGCTGGCCGACGGCGTGCTGTCTTCGCAATGTGCGAACTCCATCTTTCGCCTGCTCCAGCACCACGAATACTTGGATGAATCGTTTACAGCACAGAACGAGCGCATCCAGATGCTGACATGCTACAACATCCGAGCTCAAGGGCTACTTGACTCTGGGATCGTGTTTCTACTCCGGATCGCGACGAAGGCCATGAAGAAAGCTGCAGAGCTCAGCAACCAAGGCAACCCACACACGGAGCTACTGTCGGAGACCAGTGCGCCAAATGTGCGGAATTTCTTCGCACTCTTCCAGCAGGAGGTCGTCTGGGAAATCTTCAGCGACATGCTCCGCGTTGGTGGCAACGACTTGCTGTCGCCGTGGGGGCTGTTTTGCTTCTTGAAGCTGGTGCGCATTGTGCGCGAGATCGAATACAACGATCGTATTGAGCTCAGCATAAATCAGCACTTGCTGCCCCACTTAGTCAAGCTATTGGAGCGTCGACACATCGAATATTTGTTCCACTGGCCTGAAGTCGTTGGAGGTGGAAGCAACGCTGTCAAAGCGCTCGTGCATGCGATTGTCAAAGTTTTGGGCATGCCTTTCATGCACAACATCTCGGAAGACATCCTCGTCGGCACACAAGAAATCATCTATGACGTCCAGTGCGTGCACAAGCTGCTTGGAGTCCTGCAATTTGTGTTCAGCACCAAGGAATTCCACTTGGAGGTGTCTGTGCTCGAACTGCCGATGAGTTTTTTATCCCGTCTGGTAACCAGCTCGACTCATTTCGGCGCCCAATTTGTTCAAGCAGACGGCATGCAAGTCGTCAAAGGCTGTGGTATGCTGGCTGCTCAGAGCTCTCCTTCCCTGATCGTCGACACGCTGCTCATCATCAGTCAGTTGGCACGTTCATCCGCTGAAAACTACGAACGTATTCTGGAAGCGCAGCTGCTGGTCGAACTGAGAGACTTGGCAACTCATTCAGAGACGATGGTAAGAGCCAAAGCGCTGAACTGTATCGGGAATCTTTGCCGGCACTCCACGCTCTTCTACGATCAGCTCGAGGCCCCGCTACCAGGCTCGTCAGCTACGGTGCTCAGCAACGTTATCCGCAGTCTCGCTGACGGCGACCCATACGTGCGACGCTTTGCTTGCTTTGCCGTAGGCAATGCTGCCTTTCACAGCAACTACTTGTATGGCTCATTGCGAACTGCTATTCCCCTGTTGATTCGGAATCTTCACGACCACGAGGAGAAGACGCGGTCGAATGCTGCTGGCGCACTAGGCAACCTTGTTCGCAATTCCGACGAGCTGTGTGCGGAGCTCGCGCGCCATCACGCTCCATGGGAGCTGTTTCGGCTGGCTGTTAGCGATGCGAGCACAACGTCTCGACGCATCGCGCTGTTTTCACTTGGCAACTTCTGTGTCTATCCGCAATGTCTTGACAGCATTGTGAATGTGGAGCCGGACTTCATGAATCGCTTGGACAAGCTGCATGAAGATGTCGTGGCTGACGAGGTGTCTCGCAAGAATATTCGACGCATTCTTGCCAAGGTGGAAGCCATCTACGGTGACGAAGATGTGCTGCCTGGCGCTGAAGATGACACCACAGATCATGACGAATCCGATTGACGTGGCAAGTAGGTTCAACCTCAACCTTGATGTTAGTTTGTTCACTAGATGTTCTCGTGTGATAGATTTTCGACAATGAAATCCTTGCTCCAATTCATCGCTGTGTATGAGCTCTCTCGGTGAAAATCTACAGCAGAAATCTCGGTTTAGCGCAGCCAGACACATTTGGAGGTGCTCTTGCTCATCGTTGCGCCACACGCACAGATGACCTCAGTGACCTCAATCTCGCAGCACACAGCGGAGTTCTTACTATCACCGACCAAGGGTAACGACACCGCACAGCCACACGTGATAATCGTTTGCAAGCAAGGCTTACTTCAAAGTATGTTACAGGTCCAAAGTGATCTAGAACTTGTCGACGGTGGCCATGTGCAACACCAAGTCCACCARGCGGTTCGAGTAGCCCCACTCGTTGTCGTACCACGACACCAGCTTCACAAAGTTGTCGTTCAACGCAATGCACGCGTTCGCGTCAAAGATGCTCGAGCGCTTGTCGTGCGTGAAGTCGGCCGACACCACTTCGTCCTCCGTGTAGCCCAGGATGTCCTTGAGCTCGCCTTCCGACGCAGCCTTGATGGCCGCCTTGATCTGCGCCATCGACGCTGGCTTCTCCAGACGACACGTCAAGTCCACCACCGACACATCAGGCGTYGGCACACGGAACGCCATGCCCGTCAGCTTGCCGTTRAGCGCKGGCAACACCTTGCCCACGGCCTTGGCGGCGCCCGTCGACGCGGGGATGATGTTCTGGCCACAGCCACGACCGGCGCGCCAGTCCTTGCCGCCCTTCGATGGACCATCCACTGGCAGCTGGTTCGCCGTGAACGCGTGCACCGTCGTCATCAAGCCTTCGACGATGCCAAAGTTGTCGTGCACCACCTTGGCCAATGGCGCCAGACAGTTGGTCGTGCACGACGCGTTCGACACGACGTTGGCCGAGCCGTTGTATTCCTTGTGGTTCACGCCCATGACGTACATTGGCGTGGCGTCCTTGGGTGGCGCAGAGATCACCACCTTCTTGGCGCCGCCGCCCAAGTGGGCCGACGCCGCCTCGGTCGTCGTGAACACACCCGTCGACTCGCACACGTAGTGCGCGCCAGCCTTGCCCCAAGGGATCTCCGATGGGTTGCGGCACGAGAACACGTGGATGGTCTGGCCGTCCACGACGAGGTTGCCGTCCTTCACTTCGACCGAGCCCTGGTACATGCCGTGCGTCGAGTCGTACTTGAACAGGTACAGCATGTAGTTGATGTCCATGAATGGATCGTTGATGGCGACCACCTTGGCGTGTGGGTTGGCGAGCGCGGCGCGGCACACGAGGCGACCGATGCGGCCGAAGCCGTTGATACCGATGGCAACCTGATCGACCATGTTG
>NSDO01000181.1:0-43214 GCA_002286825.1 Lagenidium giganteum | reverse complement strand
CGAGCATCTTTGACGCGAACGCGTGCATTGCGTTGAACGACAACTTTGTGAAGCTGGTGTCGTGGTACGACAACGAGTGGGGCTACTCGAACCGCTTGGTGGACTTGGTGTTGCACATGGCCACCGTCGACAAGTTCTAAGTTACTTCCGTCACAGTCAGTTTTGGGATGAGGTCGTATATTTGATTGTCGTCTCAGTCTTTGGAGTGATATCTGCTCCGTTCTAAATAATCAATTCACCAACTTTTTTGGATGTATCGTGATCATTGCAGTTGTTGATGACAGTAGCGATGATTTGATTCGGGTTTGAGTATTGATATGCGACTTGCACCAGGTTAGCAACCAAAACGGAGAAGATTGTTGTCTATGGGCAGGATTGTTGTTTATTAGTTAGTGACTGGGATGGATTCTCTTGCGATGCATCCTATCCAGCGGTCATCGCACGTGTCTCTCAATGCTTCCATCGACAAAGGGAGATCACGAGGCACAGCACAACGCCAGCGCGAGACTCGCATCAGCGAGCGGCAGATGATGGAGAGGGAAAAAGAAGAACGTTAATAACACAAGCGGCACATCCCGCTAATCCTTCGATCGGTGCGGCGCAACATTATGGCGCCGAGTCACCGCGGACGAACGTGTCGAAGCACGTAGTGCAGACGCGCTGCTTTTTCTTGTTGCTGCGTGGGGCATCCGCGGATGGCGTGAACGGCAACTCGCGCGTGTTGATGGAGCAGCCTGTGCACGTAGAGCACAACAAGCGGCCGCAATACCGGCAGTGATGGCGTCGGGCACCAAGCGCGCTAAATTTCTTGGAGCATTCCATGCAGTCTTTGCGCTCCTCGTCGGGCACCCACACAGGCGCATGCGCAACCTTGCTCAGCAGCATCTTGAGCTGCGTGGCATCCACTTTGTCGAATACCATCTTGCCATGTTCGTCCTTGAGATCAAGCCGTGCACCATGCCGCACCAAGCGTGTGGCGATTTGCGTCAGTCCCTTGTCCAGGGCAACGTGGAGGATCGTCGACTTGTCAATCGGGGCGTTCGCGTTGGCGCCGTGCTGCAGCAGGATCTCGGTCATCATCGGATCATCGCGGGTCACTGTGAGGATATGGACTCCCAAGGGCGTTTGGTTGCGCATATTGAGGAAGTTAACGTCGGCGCCGATCTCCAGCAGCAGCTTGGTCATTCGACGGGACTTGGCAGCCGCCAAGTGCAGCGCTGTGTTTCGACGGTTGTCGGCGACGTTGACCATGGAGCCGGCCAGTTGGGGCATCAGCAAGGCTTGAACAATGCCAAGATGACCACCACGCACCGCAAAATGCAGTGCGGTTTGTCCGTAGACAGGATCTCTTCTCAGAATGTCGGTGCCTGGCTGCACGATGAGGGCATTGAGCAACACCAGGTCGCCCGCACGGGCAGCCTGCAGAAGCGGCGTCAATCCGTCCGACGACACCGTGCTCGAGCGCTTGCTGAGGCGATAGCCATCGTCCATACGCATGAGTGCGTTGCCCATCTCGGTCTGGCGCTGACCGTTCAGCATCAAGCTGTCGCGCATGCTGCCGTGCGCCATCACGCTCTCGCGCAGATTGAGTGCACCGAAACTGCCGGGGGCGTTGCTCACCGACCCGGGGCGGCCGCTTGAGGTGCTTCGATCGTCCCGGAGGTACTCATCGTCCGTGCTGCTGCTGCTCTTCTTGGACGACGGCGGCTTGCGCGGGAACGTGTCCGCCATCGCGTTGCCATTATGCGTCATCTCGTCAATGTCGACGTCAGCGGTCATTTTCGTCGACGGTCTCCAGCGATTGGAGTCGATATTCAAGCTGGTGCTGCTGGACGATGACACGGTGTCACTCGTCGCTTCGCTGCCACTTCCCGCGGGCGCTGGTGCACGCACTCGGCTGGGTGTCTTGCGGCGCTCTATGCTTGCCAATTGGTGCGCGAGTTTGGAAGCGCAATTGAACGCGGTCGGCCTGGCCGGCCATTCGATGGCGGTCGCGCGAAGGTAACGCCTCTTGCCCGCTCGAGACACTTCTGCACCACCGATCGCACATTCACGCAACCTTGCCCGCCTGGTCGGGTCTCTGTCCCCCCATTCCACCCATTGCACGAAAAATCGACCACAGTCGTCGAATATTTCTCGTTGCAAACGGTGAGGCGATAAATTCTTCTTCAGATTCGCACATGACGAGCAACGCGGCGAGGACTTTTCTTGGAAAATATCGTGTAACTTACCAGTGTTGGAGTAAAATTACTCTCAGACCAACTTGCAGGCAGCAAGTTGCAAGTTGCAGCGCAAAATTACTAACATGACGTGTGCGAGTCGCACGGTCAGGACTGTGAAAAAAACACGGGGTGCTGTCACCCGAGTCCGAATGCTTGATGTGTCCTTTCACAGTTGGTCGGAATCATGGCGTCCTTCCAGCTTCGCGCGCTGAAGCCAGAGTTCGGAGTGAACCCAGCAATCTTCCGCACAGACGCATGACGTGTTGCCACTAGCAGCCTGCCAGCGCCGGCAACGTCATAGCACTGCTCCGCTCAAGCAAGAGCCAAGGCGTGTCGCGTGTGCTCGTTCCACACCCCCCTGAACGTGCTCGTGCCACCAACTGGAACGTGGTGAGCAAGATGGCAGAATCTCATCTCATCGACGCGATTGCAATTCTCAACGCACTTTTTGCGATGCATATCTAGAGATTGCCATTCTTCGCTCTGATGGAGATCTTGAAGAACTTTACGACGTGATAATATCACGTCGTGTGTGATATTACGTATCACACGCCAAATCGCCAAGCCAGTGAAGCTCGACGTCATCATCCTCGTATTGCCAGTAGTTCGAATTTCCAAATCTGAACCCTCTGAAAATCGAACGAGGTGAGAGGTGTCACTATTCCTGCGTGGATTAGGTTGGGACATGCCAGCAAGATGCCACTATCACCCGAGCTGAGCTCTGCGTGTCAGGGAGGCATTTGAAGTGACAAGATGGCGAGGGCGCATCTGTTGTTGAGCAAGGAGCTGGAG
Organism: Lagenidium giganteum; assembly: GCA_002286825.1. Lineage (NCBI taxonomy): Eukaryota > Oomycota > Peronosporomycetes > Pythiales > Pythiaceae > Lagenidium > Lagenidium giganteum. The sequence continues at coordinate 40,200 of NSDO01000181.1, read as the reverse complement.
CAGGCGTTTGCCAATGCGCAGACTGGCCGTCACCGCTTCGTCAAGATCCACATCAGCGACGAGCATTTCCTTGTGAGTGCTGTTGGCGTCGCAACGTCGGATCTGGCCGCCGATTGTCAGCAGCTCGCTGCGCAACACTTGGACAAGGACCAGGCAGCTTTCGTGTTGTTCTGCCTCGATGTGAACGTTCCAGCACTGCGATGGATCCTCTTGGCCTTCGTGCCGGAACATGTGAATGTGCGCGACAAGATGCTGTATTCGTCGTCGCGTGAATCGCTGAAGAAGCAGTTGGGCATGAACTACTTCGTCGGCGAGTTCCATGCCACGGAAGTGCGGGAGGTGACGCTCGAGGCGTTCCAGAACGCCAAGAAGAAGCAATCCGCGGACGCGCCATTGTCAGACACGGAACGGCTGCTGAAGGAGAGCGCGCTTTTGGAGCGCGACACGAACGTCAAGTCGACCGCAATGGGCGTCATTCCCTTCGAGATCTCCCAAAACGTCCGCGAGAAGCTGACGCTGTTTAAGAACGGCAAGTTCGACTGGATCGCCATGAAGCTCAACACAGAGAACGAAAGTGTTGAGGTCCTCAAGAGCTTGGACCACGTTGAGCTCGTTGACGTGGCCAACGCGATCGACCACAAGAACCCAAGTTTTGTGGCTTATCGCTACAATGGAGCGCTGGCCCCCACGTCGCTTCGTAGGTTACATCGTGACGTAGTCGCTGTGATCGTCCTCCTCATTTTGTGGTGGTGGTGTGTGTAGTGTTCATCTACGTGTGTCCAGAAGACGCTCCTGTGCGGCAGAAGATGGTGTACTCGACGTGCAAGGCCACCATTCTCTCGGCGACGTCCGAGTTGGGCATTGAGTTCGACAAGACGGTGAGTTGTGGTTCTGCTGTTGTGTTGCTGCTGTCAGTGAAGATGTATTGTTGCTGAACGTGGCACGGGAATACGCAGGTGGAGGTCAACAACCCGCCTTCTATCGTCGAAGACATCCAGAGCGAGCTGGCACCCTCCAACGAGGACGAAGAAGTCAAGACCCGCGAGTTCTCGCGCCCCGTTGCGCCTGGACGTGGTCGTGGCCGTGGTCGCGGCCGTGGTCCACCGCCGTCCACGTTTTAGAGGCACGTGTAAGCGAACGCGAAAATGTGTTTTTTGTGGATTCATGATCTGTGGAGGAGGGCACTTCGTTATTATGACCATCGAGCCAAATGCCGCGATGGTGCTGTTTCTCTCTATGCACAAGGCGTGACATCGACAGTGTTGCACGAACGCAGACAAGTGCGAGGCTGCGTGCGAATGGCTTATCTTCGACCCTTCTTCTTGCCCTTCTTTTTGCTGCCACCCGATGACGATGCTGCACCGCCGGCGCCCGCAGCACTTTGCTTGGCCGCAGCTGCTTCCTTTTCCAGTCGCTCCTTCCGAGATTGCAAGCGAGGAATCAGCTCGCCCATCTTGAGCATCAAATCCCGACCTGTGAGTTCACGCCAAAAGTGTCCATCGTCAATTTTCCTCGGTCTACGATGAATGCAATTGGGGCATGGTATGGCACGTACGAGTCTTAATCTCGCTGTTCTCCAGCGAACCATCGGCCTTGGTCAGACGCACTCGCACACGGCCAGCGACCATCCAGTCGCGTGGGTATCGCTTTGCTGACTGCGCAAATTACAAGGTCCATAATCTCGCGTCAGCAAGACGTCAAACAAGCAATCGACACCATCCAACGCACGCACCTCAAACACATGCGGCAGCTTAAAAAATGAGCAGATTTCCGACAGCTCCTCCGCAAGCGGGTCCTCGCCTGACCACGATGAATGACATCGTCAGCAAAGATCCACGCGATATCAACACAGCGCGTTGCACGCACATGCTTTGTCCTTGGGAATGCGTCGTCCCTCGGCGTTCGTCTTCTTCGAGTTGATGTAGTTCGGATAGAACGTGAAGAACTGGTGGTCGATCTCTGTGCCTTCTGGCAGCCCGACCAACACCACGCGTGGCTGCACAGGCATTGGGAATCCCTCAGGCATCATGCCCGCCATTGGTCCCATCCCTGGCATCCCTGGCATTCCAGGCATTCCAGGCATTCCAGGCATTCCGGGCATTCCGGGCATTCCAGGCATTCCAGGCATTCCACCACCGCCCATCTTCTGCATCATTTCCATCATCTGCTGCATGTCCGGCATCCCGCCCATGCCCATATCGGGGAAAGACGGGTGTGGGCGACGCGTGCCGCTCGATGGCTGGCTAAGCGGGATGGCGTTCGAGTCGTAGCGCTCGCCCGCGACATTCTCCTTCACTCGGCCCTTGCGCGACATCCTTGATCTGCTGCTGGCGCTCCGACTTGGCGCTTCCCACCGACGGTCAATGGGCCACGGTGTGGTCCACGTATTTATATCCAGCAATATCAACTTCTGCGCTGTTTGTTTCAAGCATGCGAGAAATTGCACCCGAACAGAAATTCGAAACTTTTGGAATGGGAATGTGTGACATAGTGAACAAACAATTAGCGCTGCTTCTAACTATCGTCACGTGCGATGGCGACAGCACGGAACCCGGACATGGCATGTGGTTACGGGAGTTCCAGTGTTGCAGACACCACGTAGAGCGTGTGCGAGTGAACAATCCACGACAATCTGTCGCGGTGATTAAGAGGTTGTCTTGAAGAACTGCGGGAAAAGCAACACGTTATTTGAGTGAACGTCCAGATGCGACTGACAAGCAACATCATTGCATACCTCGTCATTCGCCCACGCCAGCTCCAACCCATGCAGCGTGCCGTTCACGACTCGCTGGAGCAAGTACTCATTGTCCTTCAGCCCGAAAGTGATCATCCGTGCCTGGGTCTTGTACTCCTCGTTGCTTTCGTTGAAGCGTTCGAACACAAGTTTCTGTTTACACAAATGTTAGGCCGACCCGCCAAACGCATATCAATCCGCTCCGAACACACCTCAATGTCTTCGGCCACCTTCGACGGTTCAGTGCCCTTGGGGTCAAGCACCTTGCTCAGAAGACCGATGAAAACCTGACGGTTCTTGTCGACGGTTGGCTCTGAGGAAGTGGCCTTCGTTGGTGCTTCCGAACCCTTGGACTTCTTGTCTTCAGACTTTGATGGTGCGACCTTTGCTGGTGCAGCACCCGTGGTTTGTGTGGGTTCGTCCTTCGCGGCATCCTTCTTGACTGCCTTTTCCTTCTCAGCAGGATTGCTGTTTTGTGCTTCGGGTTTATTGTCGGACTGTGGAGTAGTAGCTTTGTTCGAGGCGTCATCAGATGCACCCTTTTCCTTTGCAGGTCCCTCTGCAGTCTTCTCGCTGTCACTCTTAGACGGCGGTGACGATGGCTTTACGCCGTTCTGCTCAGGCTTTGTCTTTTTCTTCTCCTTGTCCTGATTTTGCTTCGTGGCATCCTCCGTCGCCTTCACGTCCTTCTCTGACGCTGAACCCTCAGCTTTACTGCTCTTTGAGTCGTTTTGCTGCTTGGTAGTGTCATCCTTTCCCGTGGAGGCAGACTCCACGCCCTTCCCCGAGTTGGCTTTCTCATCAGTCTTCTGCTTCTTTGATGGCTGTGCCTCCTCAGCCTCGGCGCCTTCGCGCTTCTCCCCTGTCGCTGCCGCATGCAGAATCTTCATCAAATACTTTCGCAGCGCACTAGCTGTTTTCGCCACTGTTGGGTTGGTGCTCTTACGCAAGGCGGCGATGATTGCGGCCAAGCCAGACTGCTCGACATCGGATCGGTAGATGACCTTCTCTTCGAACAGGAGGTTGAGCATCCGAATCACCTCGTCGTTGTTCTTCGACGATTCGTTGGCGTGCAAACGAGCAAGCTTGGCAGCGAAGATGGACAAGTTGCCAACCTTGTACTCGGCCAGGTCTTTCTTCACCTTGCTTTCCTTCGACAGCGCCTTCTTTGCCGCCTCATCAGTGATGGTGCGGATATCTGTTGCCTTCACCGACTTGCGCGGAACAACAAGCTCGATCTCTTTCTTTCGCTTGGTGTCCACTTCCCCGGCTTCTTTCTGCGCCTTCGGCTTCGGGCCAGGCTTGCCCTTGACCTTCTTGGCGGCACCGTCTTTCGACTTTCCAGCATCGTCATCGCCCTTCTTCTTTGAGGGCGTTTTCTTGCTGGCAACCTTTGCCTTGATCTCTTCCTTGCTCATGGCAGGGGCGTCCGCTTCTTCATCTTCCTCTGCTTCGTCGGATGGCTTGCCGGCAGATTCCTCTTCTGCTGGCTCCTCTTCAACTTCTTCCTTCGGCGCCGGTTCCGGCTTTGGCTTGGGCTTCCGGCCGGGCTTCTTTTTCTCCTTCACAGGTTTCTCCTCCTTCTCCTTCGCCTTTGACTTCTTCGGCTCTTCTTCTTCATCATCGTCCGAAGCCTCGCCCTGGCAAGATCCCAATCGTCAGGTTTCCCAACCTCGCTTTCAACACAGCGATCCATCCATCACTCACCGACAAGAGGCCGCCAACACGGTCATCGGGTGCCATGTGGATCTCTTTCTGTTCATCACCACACATCAGCAACACGGAGCCTAATTCATATCAAACAGCGATAGAAGCGTACGTCTGCCTCTGCGATGGCCTTCATCAACGTCGTTCGGCGCTTGGGAGCCTTGGCGTCTTTGGCGGGGTGACCTGCTCGGTAGTCAAACTTGTTGTCATCCCAAGACTCCACGTTCTTGTACAAGATCCATGCGCTGCACATCCACGTTCGCCGTCAGTTGCCTGCAGTAGCGTCGAGCAACATCCAACCGGCACGTACAAGTTGTTGGTCATGTAGAAGTACACGCAGAGCTTCGAGTCGACGAACTTGCCAGCCTGCTCGCGCACCTTCGGAGGCAGCTTCCGCGGATCGGCGACCACTCCAGGCCAATACGGAAAGCCCACCATCTTGGCCCACACAATGTTGCCAAATCTGCCCACAGTTCCATCACGTCAGCACCTGTCGGTCGCATCATCAGTGCAGTCCAGTCACGCACTTCTCTTTAATATCGTCCGACAGAGCTTCGACTTGCTTTGCCAGCTCAATATCGGCCGAGTCTGCATCACGCACATCGTTCAGCAACCCGTCGCTCCACCGATCAGTCCGACCCCACACACGGATACTCACCCAATTCCTCACGCTTCTTCTCAACGACAGCCTTTGGCGGACGCCCAGGACGCCGCTTCTCCGCGGGATTCTTGGGCGGTCGTCCGCGGCGCTTGGGCTTCTTCTCCGGCTCGGATTCCGCCTCCTCCGCTTGATCTTTGCCCGGCGACTTGCGCTTGCGCGACGCCGACGCCACGCTTTCCATCGCCTTCTTGGCCGCCTTGCGCATCGGTGTCCCCAGCGACAGCGTCGGCACGGGCGTAGATCCGTCTGTCACCACCAAACCAGCACGTTAGCTCCATCTTCGCGGTCCACTTGCTGGATGGCCCCACACGATGATGCCACTGCGCGACGCCTGGGGCGCACCTTTCACCGCCGTGGTCGGTGTTGTCTCGGCAGCAGCACTTTCTCCTTTGTCGCTCACAGGCACGGTCTGCGGTGGGTCGGTCTGTGGCGCATCGGCCGCGCCCGTGGCGTCCGCCGGCGCCTGCGCCAGCGCTTCCGCCGCTTCTTGGCTCATGGTCACTGCGTGCGGTTCCTCACGCAGACGAGGGCGCGAATCGCGAGTCCACCGACCCGCCGACCCGCCGACCCACCCACCACAGGCACTCAGTCCAACCGGCGGGCGGACGAGCAAACGGGTTTCCATACTCTCCCCACATAACCGACCCACGCTGCTGGCAGCCATAGTCGATTGCTGAGCGAGGGCAGACGGGTTTCTAAGTGGAGAGGACCCGCAGGACCCACTACGGGTCGGCCTGGTCGGTTGTGATGTCGAATGACGCGGGGCTGAGGAGCGGAACCAGCGAAGCCACGCCACGCCACGCCACGCCACGCCCAGCACACACAGTTGAGCCATTCATCAAGCAACGGACTTGTGCTGATCGTTCTCAAACAGATAACATTGCCGCTACGACGTGGGAATCAGGGGGTTGCCCCAACGTGAATGTGGACACATCCTGACCACACGCGCACACATCGTCACCAAACGCACCACACGCACCACACACTACTCAAACCCTGTCAATCTTGATCTTCACAGCACTAACCAAATGCAGTACCAGCGGGCGCAACGACGCTTCCAGGGATAGGGTGGTTTTAACAGCTGAACCGTACCCCCCAGGTTACGGCTTCGTGTACCCACCTGGCTCGCTTCAACAAGCGGGTGCTCATTTGGGATCAGTTGATCATTCACCAGCAGAGCCACAACGCCATCACGCATGATGGCGGTGGCGGTCGAAGACGGTTGGGCCACCAATACGACGGATTCGGCTGTGTTGGCGGATGAGCAGCTCATGCTTTGTGAAGAAGAAGCACTGGTTAGTCTGGCGTTTGAGACTCAGATGGAGCTTGACATGATCTGGGAGGAGCTGGGGCTGTCGAAGCAACAACAGTTGGAGAGAAAGTATGCGCTGATTCAATCCGTCAAAAGCGTGTACGTCCATGCGCTGGAGATAGCACGGGAGCAGAAGGACACACGAACACAGCAGGTTCAGGATGTGCAAGACGACACTTCTTCCTGAAGTGGTGAGCTCTTGAAAGACTGCCGACCGGTCAATGACAAGGAAGACATCGTTACTTATAACGATGTAGTTGTGGGAAATGATCCAGCGTCCAAAAACTCTGAGGTCAGATCTCTTGCAAACGCACTGTGTGTCGATTCATAGTGCTGAGCAAGGGGAAGTGCCTGACCTGGTCATGAACGTCACAGCTCCAGGAGTCACAGCGTGCCGTATTGCTGGATCTTCACTCAGAGCTCACTCGGCTTTCCCAGTCGCTGGAAGAAAGTATCGACGTCAGGATGAATATTTGCTGGTGGTAGACATGGTCTCTCGCTCATGGTTTTGTTCCCAGGAGACCGAATTTGATGTTTTGTCTGGTGATGTCGACGACCACCTCATTGAGCAATTCCGCCAAGTTATTGAAACCAAGACCGTCGAAGTGGTGTGAACGCGTGCTATTATGTCAGCAGCGACACATCTTACGTGATATCGTGTCATTGCAGGAAAGACGCCGAGCCACGGCAGCGCAGCTTACCAACACGTGTGCAGACGCTATCCTTCAACTCAAATTGCAAGTGACGTCCGACTTTGACCGCTCGCTACTGCTCAAGACCACGGTATGTATTCAAAGGAAATTGCTGACCTAGAATCATGGCCAAACCCACATCAAATATCATTGCGTGGCTGCAGGAGCTCGATCTATCCACTACCACAATGGAACTACTAGCTGTGCGAGCGTCAGAGTTGAGTGCATTGAAAGAACAGCGCGAAGAATACTTGAAGCAACTTGGTGGTCAGATCAGCTTTCTATGGGAGGAGCTGCAGGTATGAGGGTGCCACCGTGGATCGAACCGGACACGAACATGTTCCACTGATCCGTTAGTCACGTGGTGGTTGTAGGTGTCGCACAATGTCCAAGAGGATTTCTTCCAGAATTGCGCGGGCATTGGTCCTGACGCTGTCGAGGCTGTCAGTTAAACTGCGTGTGAAAGGTTATTGACTTTGAGACATCATCGCTCACTTCGCTACCAATAGTGCGAGGCAGAGCTAGAACGTCTACAGCAAGTGAAAGCGTCACAGTTGATCCATCGGATTCATGCTGCTCGAGAGAAAATTCGCTGGCGATGGGAAGCGTTGCAAGTGCCCGCAGAAGTAATTGCACTTTTTCACTGCATGGACGTTCCTGAGTCACAATTCACGGAACAGCTGTTGCTGGAGCATGAACACGAATTGCGCGCATTGGACGCTCAATATGAACCCATGAAGCCCTTGGTGAAGGTATCTGTGCATCAGCATGTCGCTTAAGCCGTGAGATGACTCACAGCTATTGAATGCCTGCTTGTAGCTCATTTCGATACGCGAATTGCTGCTCCAAGAGCGTCTCGAATACGAAGAATCGCTGAAGGATCCTACGCGGCTGACCAGCCGATCGTGCGATGGAGGACGGTAAACTCCCCGGTCCGACAGGAACCAATCTTGCCTCAACTTAGCTGACGCTCCTGACTATGAGCGTGCTGTAGCCTGTTGCGGGAAGCAAAGCTCGAAGCTCGTGTGCGCAAGGACTTGCCCAAAGTGACGGCGTCGATAGAAGAGAAAATTCTGCAATGGGAAGCTGAACAGGGCCGTCGCTTCATGTACCGAGGTGGAATTGTGGCCGCATCAGAGCGCTGATTGTTTAGCCACTGACGACATCACTCGCGGCAGGCGTTCGCTATCTGGAGCATATGCGTGCCATCGATCGAGACTACGAAGAAAAGAAGCAACAGGAACGAGCTGAGAAGGAGCGCGCTAAACTAGAGAAGTTCCAACTCCTACGATCCAATAGCTCGTCCAACCTGATTGGGCCATCAGCTTCAGGGAGTCCGCAGCTCGAGCGAATCAAGGTGACTGAACGAAAACGACACTTGTGCACCTCACCGTTGGGATCTCATGTATTCAACTCGCATGTCACTTGCAGCGCTTTTCCCTTCGACCAGAATCGACGCCACTGAACCGCAGTAGTTCGACGCTGCCACGGCTGGAAGTCGAGGCTACGTCTAAAAAATCGAGGTTCCTGTCGCCACTGAAGAGGTTTTGGGGACAGAAAACCAAGAAGCGATCCATGTCAACGGCCGATTTACGCGAGGACAACCAGTCCTTTCACTGAGGAAGCGGCTCATACGTGCCTTTCGTGGAAATATCTTGCATGCACTATGGATAAAGCTGAAATGTGTCAAATACGACCAACCAGGTACTAAAGGCAGTCGATTGCCGTATGCTGAGCGCAAAGACAACCCGCGCTCAACGAGAAGACCGTGGTCGAGATTCTGTGATATTAGATGAGGAAATCAAATGAAATTATGCAGCGATCGCGTCTGCCTTCACAACTCATAGTGCGTTTGCGGTAGCGTCGCCTCGATCGGTTCGGTCGTGTGTTTGAGCACCATGCCCGTAATCTTGAATTCAGCGACGTCCTTGTTGGGCCAGCGATTGCACAGCACTTCGCAGCGCATGAATGGTCTTGGGAAGCGATCTTGGTCGATCATCATGCACGCTGCCGTGTGTGGAGTCAGCAGCTGCTGTATATCGGCCTGCTTGCGATGAGCGAAGCACAGTACGAGGGCACTGCACAAGCACAGTAGCACACTGGCAACAATCGACACAGCCGCTGACTGCAGTGGGATGATAGCGCGAAGGTCCACAAGCACCGTGCTGCCCTGAAAATTCAGCGTCATCTGCGCGTTGTCGTTTTCGCGCTTTTCCCGCTGTGTCGCGTTCTGGAAAAGGAAGTACATGGCTGCTGTGTACGCCTCCTGGACACCGTGCTCCATGTACCATTGGTTCAGCTCCATGCGCTGGACCAACCTGTCCAGGTTTTCGGAGCACATCCATCCCTGCTCCGACCACGACACATTTCGCGCGTTGCGCAAGTACAACAGGTCGCCGCTGATCGGTGTTGACAGCTTCACTAGTGGTGTCCAGTCCACGCGTCCGATCTCAGGCAGTGGTAAAAGCGATAGCGGTAGATGCTGCTGGCCCGCCACCAGGTAGTCCCCACTATGCCCTTCCAGCTTGTACGTGATCCCCGTGCAGTCGACGTTGGGTTTGCACTCGGCGTGAAATCGAGCAGCCAAATCAGTGCGTGTCCACGACAGTCGCCCCATGGTGATCGTGTGATAGCGTCTTGCCTTGGTGGCAAAAGCTTTGCGCTGTCCCTTGGGGTCCGTGATAGCTCCAAGTACTAGTTCGTCAGCGACGGCTCGCTTGCCGAAGCTATGAACGAGCATGGATGTCTGCGAGATGTTTTTGCAGACCACCATTGGAGTCAAGCGCTTGGCTGCTATGTCTTCGATGGCGTCGTCGAAGATGCAATCAGCGAACGCTTGGATTTGTGGCGAAACGATGGTAGATTTGCCATCGCGAGCACAGAGCTGGGCTGTGCAACCACTGGTGTCGATCAAGCACGCAGTTGAGCTGCAGTCTCTCAGGGCAGCGAACTCGTATCCAAAATCATTGGTGCCGTTGTGATCGTCGTCCTCGCTGCCTTGACTGGCCGTGTTGATGACGTACTCATCGCTACCGTCGTCCCACACAAGGCGTCGCTGGATTGATTGTGGTTCGAGTGGAATGTCCAGCGTGAAGCTGTCAAACACAAATCCTGGTGCTGGCTCGAAGCGACTCATATTGATGGCGACGTCATCCACCGAGTAATTCCATGGCTGGTGGCTCAGTATATCACGTACAAATCCCTGTGTTGTCCTGAGAAATCCTGGGATATCTTGGCTTGCTTTCAGCGACGGGAGCGCATTGAGATACTGCGTGAACGAGCCGTTCATCTCAGCCGAAGCGACGTTCCACGACAGCAGCGCTTCTGACAACAGCAGGCCGTAGAAGGCCAAGTCAGCGGCGACAGCGATGGTCATGGGCAGCCCATTGCGTGTTGAAGCGGTGCCATTGTTGACAGAATCGGGATCCATTGTCATCATAAACGCGGACTGTGGTAGCACACCGGTGTGCAGCATCCGTGGGAGCCACGACGTCGATCGGAAGCCGTAGGCGATTGCGAGATTCCATTCTGCACCGGAGCTTGGGTCGTACTTGCACTGACTGGTTGACGCCACCTTGCCGACAGGTGGCACCATCGCCGTTCGCAGTACCGTGCTGGTCGTTGACTGCAGGGAGAAGGTGCTGTTGTGCCATGGACTTGATGCATCAATTACGGAGGCACCAACTGCATAGAGGTCCACGTTGTCGATTGCTGGCGCCAAATACGGCGACTGCATCTGGACGCTGAGGCTAGTGAAGCCATTCGTGAGCATGGCGATGAACCCTCCGGTGAGCAGCAGCATGAGCAAGTTCCATTGCACCGACGGGCTCTCTAGGGTGCGCCTGGTGGCCACGGTCAAGAACACCAGCGGCAACACCAATGCGGCGCCAAACTCGAGTGGTTTGACCACGATGGACGCCAACGCACCGGAGTAGAAGTTATACTGGTTGAGGACGGCGCGCTTCTTGGCTTCCGGCATGTTCCCATCGATCGTTGCGACGATCACACCTTGCGACAGGCTGAGCATGAACATGACGACGCAGAGCAGCAGCGTCAGCGAGAAGAGCACAGCCAAGCCACCACGCAGTTCCACTTCCAGAGGCAATCGCGAGAACGACAGCGACGACGGAATGGGCGACCACGATGAGAACATGGATGGTGTCGACCCAGCAAGTCCTCCTTCTTCCGCTGGCAGCGGCGTCAAGTACGGCGCAGAACTCGGTGACGACGCGGGACTGCTAGCTGCGTACTGCCACCGCTGCCGATCCGAGAAGCTCACTTGCTTCATGGTTGTGCGTGATGTCAATGGCACTGCTGTGGAAGCACACACGCGGGCGCTGTGCACTGGTGACGCTCATGGCGGTCCCTCACGCCGGCAACCAGGACCATGACCAGTGCCGCCCCCAGCATTGCCGCTGGCTGCGTACCCATGTTGCAGTGGACTACGGGTATCCGCTATTTTATTGGCTGAAATATGGAATCCGGTGTTTCATTGGCTAAAGCCCCGCGAGGGAATAGTTACCACAATTTAACGCTGAATGGCTCACTTGGCCTCCTCGGTCTTGGCCTTCTTCGCATCCGGAGCGTCGTCTACAGCAGAGAGCCACATGTACGTCAGACACCTGCCACTCAATATCGCACCACAAACGCACTAGTTATGTAAATCACTTACTCGTGGCGTCGGCAGTGGCCTTGTTGCCCACTGCACGTGGCTTTGGACCCCAGTTTGGCTCTGGGTTGTGTGGGAAACGCAGAGCCTTGGTCTTCTCGTGCGCCGCTGGTCGACGGGACGTGAAGTCAGCCTCGATCTTAGGCTCCTTCGCCAAGATGCGTGATCCAGGGGTCTCCTGGCCCTCACGCTTCTTGTTGAGTGGGTGCTTCTTCACCCAGCAGCGCATGATGTCCCACATCACGTCATTTGGAGCCGTCGTTTTGATGGCATCAGGCACCTTGTGGAACTGCGAGACCTCGTAGCCGGCGGCGCGGATGGCGCTCTGCATCTGGTCCATACGGGCGTTCGTGCAGTGCAGCGTCTTGCTCAGTGCCGGCAGCGTGTAGTGCAATGGGGCGTCCACCAGCTCTTCCGAGATTGTGGTGAGCAGGCCGTGCAGGCGGTCCTTGGTTGGGAACTCATCCTTGCTCTTGGCGACAGTGTCGCGGATGCGGAGCACAACGTCACGGTCGTGGATCGGTGCCGACCAGATCGGGCCCGCCATCTTAAACTTGCCGTTGCACTGGTCACAGGACTGGCCCACGACTGGGCCACGCGACGCATGGTACGAGTTGCCGCTGGCCACGCCCAATGGCTGCAAGTGGAAGCTGTCGCAGCTCACGCACTGGTACACGTACGAGAGCTTGGTCATCGCCTTCTTCACGTTGACAGGCGACTTGTAGACGCGCACGAACACGCGCACGTAGAAGTCGATGCTGCACGACGCGATTGGCACGATGTGGCGCGCGTACTTGTTGGCAGCCGCCTCGATCGACTGCAGCACCGTGCGCAGAGCCATTTCGTGCAGGTAGGTCGACTTGTTGGGCACTGATCCGTAGCGCGAGAAGCACACCTCTGGTGTCTTGCCGGACAGCACGGCCATATCCGTGCACGTCACGCAGAGCAAGCCGCCGTTGGCCACGGCCTGCACGGCACCATCAAGGAAGATGGACGCCGAGCCGTAAGGATCCAGATCAATGACGTCGAACTGGTCCTTCTCCTTGCGGTGGCTGTACATGACGTCGGTGGCGTCGGCTTCGTTTGGGATGACACGGTCCAGCGGCAACTCGTTGAACTTGATGTTCTCACGGATGGAGTGGACAGCGGCAGCGTCCATGTCGTTGACCAGGATCGACTTGACGCCTGGGATCTGCTGGAAGTAACGGATGGAGCGCAGGCCGGAGGCCGACAGCGCCTCGAAGATCTTGATGCCGGACGTCTCGGCGTTCTCCGTGATGTGTTGCTCGATCTGCTCGGCCGTGTACGTCACTGGCTCGTACTCCTTGCCCTCGGCCGTCGCGGCCTTCTTGTCGCGGCGCGCCAGCTGCTCACGCGCGCGCGTGCGCGCAAACTCGGAGATCATGGCAATGGACAAGTCGCGGTTGAGCACCTGCACGTTGTTGTAGAACACTTTGTTCTGCTCTGGGAAGATCATGACGCCATTGCCCTCACGAATGATCTTGTGACCAGCCGGCGCCGGCTTGGTCTGCAATTTCTTGGCCAATTCCGCAAAATTCGTCATGCTGCGCACGTGGGAAAACAAACCGGAGAAGCGCCCACTCGGAGACAGTCGTTGCAGCGCCAAGCGCATGCACGTGCAGCCCAAACAAGTCCCGCAAGAAACACGTCGGTCCACTCAGGCCGTGTGCTGCAGCAATTGTCAACTCCAGCAAGCAATCGGTTGGCGGCGCCAAGCATTACCATGTTGGTGTAATTACACGCCGCGCTACCACTTCGTGGTAAACTGCATGCGCTGTTAACTGAGTGGGCTGTGGGTTGTGAAGAGAACACGGGAACAAACCAGCAGCTCCGCACCGCAAAGACGAGCATTTCCGGCGCAGCCCCACGCGCGCCGCCAAGACACGGAAGAAACAAGCAGCAGCTCCGCGCAGGCGTAGATGGATGACCAGTCCGTCAGTCAGTCGCGCAGTAGCCTCCGCCGCGGTGCGTAGTGCCCTCCACTGGCGCCCACGGGGGCGTGGAAAGTGGCCTGGATTCGCTCAGCTGGGTGGTCATGCTGACAATCATCCGCTGGGATGCTCTGGTTGTACCTGTTGATGCAGGCGGAAGCGGTAATGGTGGCGGCAAAGTGTATCGACGCGTTGTGCAGGTAGACGACGCAGGCGCGCACACGGAGCGGCCGACCAAGCCCGCCGCGAATGACAAGGACGCCGTCGTGCCGTTCCGGTCGTCGCTTCAGGAGTCCCTGCGCATGCCGAGCAAGGGCGGGAAAGCTGGACGCGGCGGTGGCAATGACGCAAGCAGCGACAATGGCCGCGTTGTGCGCAGAGAGAACCATCCACGCGATCGGAACGGTCGTGGAGGTGACAGTAAGGAGCGCCGAACGCCGTCGCCAGGCCACAAGCGCCGCGGAGGAGACACTGACACGGCGCCACCGAACGTCACGCCACGGAAAGAGCATGGGCGAGGCCGTGGACGCTCTCGGTCGCCTCGGCGCGCGAGCGACGCCGAGCCAATGGCTAAGGAACCTGACCAGCCGAAGAAGTTTGTGAGCTCGCTCGCGCGATCGGTGAGCAAGGACGAACGATCGTACGGTGGCCGCGGACGATCGGGACGTGGTGGCGAAATGCGTTATGTCGCGAAGGAGACGCAGTCGGCGCGCCACGAGCGCGATGAATCGAGCGAAAAGTGTGGTGCGTCGCCGCGCCGTGCAGCTCCGTTTGGGTCGTCACCGCAGAACGCGATGATCCGTCGACGCAGCAGCACGGACAGCGCTCACAGCGTGGCGTCGCATCGCTCAGATCAAGAGAAGCCGACGCGCTGGGAGCGCAAGGCCAAGTCTGGCGTCACGGACGACTCACCGCGGCCTTCGCTACAGACGCGCCGCTCGATGTCGTCGGCTGATCGCCCGAAGTCGCCAGTGACGCTGCGACGAGACCAAGACGGCGCTCGCACTGTTCGACAGGTGAAGACGTCCACGTCTCCGAGAGATCAGCAGAAGTCACCGAAACGGATACTGCAGCACCAGTCTCAGCAGGAGGCTCCGCGTCGATCAGTCTCCAGTCTTGCAGACCGTGCACCACCATCGCAGCCTTCACCAAAGAAGACCGAACAGGAAAATGGAAAGAAGACGCTGACGAAGCAGATCTCGCTGACAGATCCAAACACCTCAGCGCCTCGTAAGTTCCAGTCGTCGTTGGCGTCAGCGTTGAGTCCAGAGCCCAAGAGGACCAACTTGGACGCCAAGTCTCCTCCATTTGTGCCGACGCAACCAGCGATGAGCGTGACGCCAATTGTGCGCAGCTCACAGGATGTGCGAGTTGCGCGAAACCCACCATCACGGCAAAACTCGCCGCTGCTGTCGTCACTGAACCCAGCGGCGACGCGCTTTGATTTTCAGCGCAGCGATTCAGGCCGAGAGCGCGCTGGAAGACATCCTCAGAGCGCGCAAGATGTGCGCTTGAGCGCAACCAAAGCCGAGTCTCGCCACCAACCACTCTCACCGCAGCCATTCAGATCTTCCCTCGCAGCGTCACTGAAGGATGAACCAAGGAGAGATGTGCGAGCAGCACCTGCTGTTAATCCACCTCCAGCTCCTGCGACTGTGGCTACTCATGTCGATGAAGCCCAAAGGCAAAAGGCCAAGGAGAGCCTCCAAGAAAAATTTGCAGCTCGCTCGTTCGGACGTGGTGGTTCATTGGCGAGCATGATGAGCCGCTCACTCAGTCGCCAAGATTCCGACCACGCCTCACCGCGACATGGCGCTGGTCCGTCCCTGTTGCGAAAAGATTCTGGACCGCCCAAATTCCATGATGACAAAGAGCGCCGAACGGCCGAGTTCTTTGCTCGTCAAGATTCAGACACCAAGAAACGTGAATTAGCGAACCGTAGTGCTCCATTCAAGTCCTCGCTGATGGCGTCGATCAGCAGCAGTATCTCACGCAGTAACCATGTCATTGTCAAGAAGACGTACTCGATCGAAGAACTTCGCAGGTAAAGTGGATCGTATTGCGAGATTGAGTGCGTGCGATAGGTTGCTCACGTCAATTTCTTTCCAGCTTGATGAAGTTCGCAATTCCTAGACCTGCAGATCTGATGGATATGACCATCAAAGAGCGCATTGAAATTCGCCCGCAGTCTGCGCGCTCGATTGCTTTGCGATCCGGTGAGCTGATGGGCAACTCGATTTCAAAGGCCATTGGAGGACGATTTGGCGCGCGTGGTGGACGCGGTCAATTGCAAAAGCACGAGAGTTCAGGCTCTCGACGCGATGAGCGCCGAAGAGGAAGAGATGGCGGTCGTGGAGGTGGAAAAGGAGGACGTGGAGGTGGTCGTGGCGGTCGTTACGGTCCTCCTCCACCACCGCTGTACGACGGACCGATTGAGCCTTTGCAAGTATCTGAGAATCGCTGGGTGGGTAAGAAGAACAAGGAAGGCTTGGAGGGCACAATCAGCAACGTCAAGAGCCTGCTTAACAAGCTCACCCGCGAGAAATTCGCGAAGTTGACTGGAGAGCTGGCCAAGATCGAGATGAAGGACCTGGAAATGCTGAGGTACGTCAGTAACTATTCCGGTCGAAGACATTGAAAATCATGACGTGGTGTGTTTCGCTATCATCAGAGCTGTCATCTCTACTATCATGGACAAAGCACTGGAGGAAGCGAATTTCGCCGACGTATATGCAGATTTGAGCAAGGAACTTGCGGCTCGCACCAGCGCGTCCCCTTGGAAGTTCCTGCGAACCGTCTCAAACTTGAGCAATCCACAGGTTTGTTTATTCTGACGCACTTTGCAAGGTCAAAGCCGCGATGTATCTCACGTCTTTCTTGCAGGAGGTGTTCTGGACTGCCACCCGCGAAGAAACATTCTCGGATTTGTCTGGTCCTTTCGGAAGGTGAGAAGCTGTCTGGAAGCTCCAGCACAAAATGTTATCACTGAAATTTTTGTTGTCAATGTCAGCATCGACGAATGTGTGGCCGACAGTGCTCTTCCTGCGAGCGCTGGATCTTCGACTTTGGACAACGGTGAGAGTAAAAAACAGTACTTGATCTGTCACTACCGTTGCTGACTCGAATTTTGCTGCTGCAGGTGATCCAAACAAGGTGAAGCTTTTCGTGAACGAAGAGTACTTGATCTCTGTGTACGAAAAGGCAAACAGAAGCTTCTACTACACGAGTGAGTTGCTGCGGGGTTGTTATATATCGAGCATGATAGCGTTAACGCATTGAAAAATTTTGGAACAGAAAAATCCAGATCCGCATTGACTGAAGACGAGCCCATCGTGGGTCCATTCACATCAGGTAACCACCATTTGTTGTGGTATGGACGACCGTGTCGAATGCAGTAACGCCAACGAAATGTGATAAACAACAGAATCGGCTGCACGCGAAGATGCGAAGAAGCAAACTAGCTTTAAACGTTTGCTGGTTACCCGCTGCCAGGTCGAA
Organism: Lagenidium giganteum; assembly: GCA_002286825.1. Lineage (NCBI taxonomy): Eukaryota > Oomycota > Peronosporomycetes > Pythiales > Pythiaceae > Lagenidium > Lagenidium giganteum. The sequence goes on along the minus strand of NSDO01000181.1, from coordinate 22,975 downwards.
TTTGAGAAAGGAGTGAGTGCAACGCACATTGGCTGCATGTGAACGACGTGACTAACGCATATGCTGCGTTCGTCAGAAAAAGAAGAACTTTGATGCTCCACCCGAGACAGACCCAGAAGCGAAGCGCAAGAAAGAAATTGTTCGTGACGACGTGGCGTTTTTGTCAATGATCTTTTGTTTACTGATGATCTTGTATTTGCTTTGATCAGCTTGCACAACGCGCCAAGCAAACAATGTTGGGCAACATTCGATTTATTGGTGAATTGTTCAAGGTCGACATGGTCCAGGTACGTAGATTTAGCTATCATGGCGCGTGTTTCCACGCTCAAACTCTCTTTTCGCTTGCAGCTTTCGGTGGTTCAAAGCTGCATCTTCGAGTTGCTTGGTCTCGAATTGATTAAAACCGAGAAAGGAGAAGTCGGCCAAACCGTCCGATTCCCAGAAGAGGATGATGTGGAGGCTTTGTGCAAGATGTTGGGCACAGCTGGCAAGAAGTTCGACCAGCCAAAGGTCAAGACAGTCATGAACATCATCATCTTGCGCCTTGTGGAACTTTCGGAAGACAAGCAATTGTCATCTCGCGCACGCTTCCTGATCAAGGATCTCTTGGAAATGCGCGACCACAACTGGGAGCCTCGTCGCAAGGTATGGAACGCTGTGCGTGGGTTGATGGAGCGCAGGTCCTCACAAATTCCGTTCCGTGGCAGCAATTGCAACAAAAAACGCTCGAGGAAGTGCGCAAGGAAGCTCACAGACTGCAGCAGATGGGCAAGAACGCTCAGCACGACGATCTCAGTCAGCGTCGCCACAAGACGAAGGTCACGAGCGCGCAATTGGCAAAGCAAAGTGCGAACTTGCTGGTTCATGCACCTGTTCGACAGGAGTCCCAAGAAAGCTCCGCACCAGATTCCCAGGATGTCTCCCAGTTCCAGAGTCGCATCAAGAGCATCATTCAGGAGTACCTGTCGATTGTGGACCTGGAAGAGGCAGCCACGTGTTTGAGCGAACTACCTGTCGGGGCGTGCCGTGTTGAGTTCGCCGAGCAAACTATCAACAGCGTGCTCGAAGGCAAGGCCAGTGACCGTGAGAACGCCGTAAACTTGCTCGTTGGTTTGTACGAAAAGGGTGCCCTCGACGCCGCATCAATCCAGTTGGCGCTGCTCAACGTGGTGGAATTCCTCGAAGACATGCGCATCGATATCCCACTGATCCACGAACACTCTGGATTAGTGTTCGGCCGCTTGATCGCTTCGGGTTGTTTCGGTCTGTCGTGGATGATCTCGGACGCACTGGGTCACCTCATCCAGTCGGGGCTCACGTCGCTCGTGTTCGCGGAAGCGTTGTCGGTGATCGACGCCGACACTGATGAAGCAACGGTTGTTCGCATGCTTGCCGACGAAGAGATTAAGCCTTCGAAGGTGCTGCCAAAGAACAAAGCTCGCGATGAGAACGAAGTCAAGAAATACCTGCACGACAACGATCTGGACGAGTATTTCAACCCACACAGCGACGATGAAGACGAGGGCGGCCTCGATCCAGAGACAGCGGTCAAGATGCGCAGCACCTTGGAAGAATACTTGCAACTCAAGGACATCGCTGAGCTGGTTCTGTGCGTCCAGGAATTCAAGAACTGCGAGGACAAGTGGAAGCATTTCGCGCACTTGTGTTTGCTCTACGGCTTGGACTCGAAACCAGCTGCCCGCGCTGGAATCGCCACCCTGATGGTGCAGCTCGTGGTGGAACGCAAGGAACTCAGTACCGACGATCTGATGGAAGCCCTCGAGTTGATTTTCCTCGATTACGAAGACATGCGCGTTGACATCCCTCAGGTGGGCGCCAACATCGCAGAGATGACGAGTCCGCTGTTCCAGAACAAGACGCTCTCGGTCAGCTGGCTGGCCGAAAGCTGTGCGCACATGGTCGCGCGGGGCATGGCAGCAGAAGTGCTCGCCGCGTTGCTCGACCAACTGACGGCCGGCGGCATGGACACTTCCCAGCTCACGGCCTGGTGGCAATCACAAACAAACGGAGAAGGTCAGCAGCCACTGCTGACTCGATTCACGGCAACCAACGCCTCCACCAAGCTAGACAAGTGGGTTACAGCATTGACAGGATAGGTCTGGGTGTCGTCTGTGGATGTATGTGTTTGAACGGGATGTACACACCACAACTGCATTGACATGATAGCACATTCACACATAGTGACGCGTCACGCTTGACGGATGACCTGCGAAGAGATCCGTGCGAACTGAAAGAGAGAGAGATGACACGCAACGCTAGCACGTGATGAAACAAGGCACAGGTTGGTTTGGTTTTCGGACCCTAGGGGAACATTTGCTTCATTGTGTCGCATTAACCAGGTGCCATCGCTTAACACCGTCGTATATTCCATGCAACTAAACCAAAGCCCCGTGAGGTCACGCGCAATGATTCCTGGATAACCGAAGGAGCGGGAGACATCTTGGAGAGAACATTTATTCCCAGCTGCCCGAGGCACCGGCGACAGGAGCATCCCAGTTGCCCTGGACGACACCCTCGGCCGACCACTCGGTGTTGGCGGCTGGGGCAGCGGCGCTCCACTCGGCCGAGGCATCGGCAGCGAGGGCAGCTGGCTCGGTGGCTTCTGGCTCGGTCCAGCCAGCACGGGCCTGGGCATCTTCCTGGGCGCCCGACTGGGCTTCCTCGGCCTTCTTGAGCTCTTCTGGGTCGCGGTACAGGAAGAGATCGACGGCAACGTCCCATGGCAGAGCACGCGAGATGCTGCCGCGGAGACGGAGCACTTCACGGGCAAGGAGCCAGTAGAGCAGACCGATCGAGAGCTTGCCCTTGTTGTTGGCTGGGATGGCCACATCGACGTACTGCAGAGGCGAGTCCGAGTCGCAGAAGGCGATGACTGGCACGTTGACGAACGACGATTCGCGCACAGCCTGCGAGTCCGTGCGTGGGTCCGTGATGATCAACAGACGTGGCTCACGGAACTGCTTGGTGATCTGGTTCGTGAAGGTACCTGGGGTGAAGCGGCCGGCGATCGACTGGCAGCCAGTGTACTGAGCGAACTTGAGCACGGCGCGCTGGCCGTATGGGCGCGCCGAGATGGCGATCACATCGGCAGGGTTCTCGATGGCCACGATCACACGGGCAGCGAGCATGAGCTTCTCCCACGTCTTGCCAATGTTGATGATGTGGATGCCATCATTGCGACGACGCCAGATGTAGTCCGCCATCTGCGAGTCGCCATTGCGGGTGCCGATGTGGACCTGGGCGGCCAACATCATCTTGATGTCTTCATCACGGTGAGCAAGAACAGCCGACATGGTGTCTTCGGGTTTCCAAGGAGCGATGGAATGTGATTCCCACCCGCGCCGGCGGCCACGAGCCCAGTCATGAACCAGCACCCAACACCAACCAACCAATGCACCTCACCGATGAGGTTCTGGCGGGTACCTCCAGCCAATCGGCTAACGGTACCACGCATCTCCCAACTGCGCGCGTTAACACAGGCTATTAATAGAACCCCGCGTTCGTTAACACAACGCTGCCGAAACACCACGCACGCGCATGCACCACCGCGGTTGACGACGACCTTGAGGCACCGCACAGCAGACGGCCGCAACGAGCAGAGAGAGAGAGATGGCGGTGGCGGTGGTGGCGATCGATGGCGGCGGCGACCGCGGCACTGCCGTGGTCAAGCGCGAGCGCACGGACGAAGCGGAGATGACCGAGTCGGAAGAAGAAAGCGGGCACGCGGCGGCGCGGCAGATGGCAACGACGCGTGCGCCGACGCCGACGCGTGCTGCGGCGTCCACGAGCGGATACGGGTCTTCCACGCCGCTGTACAAGTGTGATCTGTTGGATCCAGCGGTGCGGAGGCGGCTGCAGGACATCATCAACGCCAGCATCGCCGTGCTGCCGGACGACATCACCAACAGGTGTGCTCGGCAGCAGCGTGGGACCAAACGTGACATTCTGCGTCCTCATGAACATATTGATGGTGGCCGCAGGTTTGGCGACGTTGTGTGGGTCAAGATGAATGGTACGCACGAGTGGTAGTCTTATGCGCGGAGGTGGTGGCGGTGAGGCCTGATGGGTGGCTGGTGGTGCGTGTGGATGGACGCAGGCTTTCCGTACTGGCCGGCGCTGGTGCTGGACCCGCGAGCGCTCGCGCCCAAGCAGCAGATCCAGGCCGTCAAGTCGTGCGATTCCAGCTACTGGCTGTACTTCTTTGGCAGCCAAAACTTGTGAGTTTCTGCAAGAAGTTCTCTTGACTTGAGGTGGCTTGCTCACGGCGCGGTTGACAGTGGCTCAGCAGTGTTCAAGGACGTGATTCCATGGGCAGATTTGCGGTCTCCCGAGTTCAGAAACGGCTTTCCTGCGAGTGCAGCGCAGGCACCCAAGCGTCGTGAGCTGCTACTGCTGGCGATCAAGGAGGCAGATGTACATGCGGACGTGCTTGCTAGTTCGCATTTATGTCGAGTGCTGACGACCGTTGGAGAGCAGGCGGAAGCGTTGCGGTCAGCAAACGAGCGACTTGGTATGTTCGCGGCAGCCCAATTACCACCACCGCGATCACAGGTCTCTCCTGGCTGTGTGTCGCGAAGGATCTCACTTGGCGGCTTCTGACTGTTGCTTCTGGCCTTCAGATACGCCCCTCTCAACGTGTTCATCGTGATCAACCCACATCGGACACTGCAGCAGCACTGAAGCAATCGCCAATGCTAGTTCCTAGTCCACCTGCAAGTGACCAATTACAGGAAATGAGGACGACAGATGCCAATCCAGAGAGAAGATCTGCAAGACAGGAGCAGCGAGCAGCATTGGAGAAACCGCGAAGAAGCTCCGAGAGGCAACGAGAAATCACGGAGAAAACAGCGAATGCGAACCAAAGCGAAGAGAAACGAGCAGCAGCTGCAAGGAGAGCGGCGCGAATGGAGGCTCGGAGCCACAAGCGACCCGCCAGAGTGGAGAGGAAAGCGAGACCAAGCAGACGAGCAAAGACTGTCGAGCCAACACGAGCCCCGGAATCCAGAAGCGCAAGCTCAGAGGGAAGGTCCACGCCAACAAACAGGAAACCTTCTGGTTCAGACAATGCCCGGACTACCAACAGCAATGGGTTGTCTGAGCTCAGCACGATTGTGATCAAACTGAAGAGTATTTCGGTTGGTACGAGGTATCGTACCAACTGGGAAGCAATGTCGATTCTAAACGGCCTGTTACGCCGAGTACGTAGCGCTTTATATCGGATGTGGGTGTTGTTGCTCATGTGTGGTTCACGTGCACCGAGCAGAAGGATCTCGATGAGGAAGACGCTGAATCGTCCGGACTGCTGGCGCTGATTGCAACCCTCGAGAAGAGCGAGAATGCAAATGTGTCCAAGACTGCCGACGCATTGCGAGGTCATCTCAAGAGCCTCTTCAAGAAGAAAGTACGTCCCATCGCCGCGTCCCGGTTTGCGCATCGCATTCACTCACGTGAATGTTCTGTCGCAGGAGTCGTCTCTCGGGGCGTTGTTGAAGCATCAGAATCGATATTGTATTCCAGAGAAGGAGGCCGCGTCACTTCTCAGCGACACTGAGGTCCCCGCTGCAACCGAACCTGAAGAAGTTAGTGTGCCGATGCGTTCATCTCGCGCGTCGCGCAATGCACCAGACAGAAATGCCATCGCTGAGATGGAAAAGGCGAGCGCTGAGCGAGAAACGTTCATTGACAAGCAAGTCGAGACGATTCTCGAGCTGCGGCGGCGGAGACGCGTCCCGAGACAAGAACCAACCAGAGAAGTGACTGCTGACGGCGAGCCGTCAGCTGAAAACTCAGTTGAACCTGATGAGGTTTCGACGGATGCCAAAACTCGTGCGGCAGTTGCAAAACCACTAACTGGGGCACGAGATGAACGTGCTGAACCGCATCAAGAGCAGAATCGAGAAGCAAGTAAGACTGAACTTAGCAAGGCTGTGGACTCGCAGAAACACACGAGACTTCGAAAGAGAAATCATATCATGGAAACCTCGTCAGAAGATGAAGATGACGAGCCTCAAATCATCATGACGAAGAAGCCGACGGTAACAGTGGATCCACCACCTCCTGTGCCGGTTGCGCGCATAGCTGCCCCTAATGCTGCACCCAAAGCTGCCTCTAACGCTACGCCTAACGCTCTACCCAGCTCTGCACTCAGTGCTGTTGCATCTAACGCAGCACCCATCGCCTCGCCAGCCGCTTCACCAACACGCAGTGCGGCTACGACTCCAGAAAACGAGACAGCAGGTGCGCCACACAAGCGAATCAAGCGCTGTAACCCGGCGATGGTGGTGTTCACCATGGATGGAACGTTAGTCGACTTCAACTCTCTATGGGGCGGATGGGTCGAGTCACAGGCATTCCGGCTAGAGGTAGCGGCCAAACTTGCGCGCGCTAAATTCTTCCAAGCGTTTGGCTACGACTACCAGAACCGTTGCCTGTTCCGCGGCAGCCTGTTGACGATGATGCCCAAGCAGCAGTTAAGCAAAGTTGCCGTCGAGTTGTTGGTGCGCGAAGGCCGAACGGTAGACCACGCCAAAAAGCTGGTGACTGAGTGCTGGACGCTCCCGGACCTGGCCTCCACGTGCCAACCACTCTGCGATTTGGTCGCGTTGTTCAAGACATTGAATCATCTTGATATTCGTATTGCCATTTGCACGACAGACACGAGAGCGAACACCGTAGCAGCACTGCAAAAACTGCGAGTAGATCGGCATGTCGATGCGATCGCGTGCTCGGACGACGGCTTTCCACCAAAGCCCTCGCCACAACTCATCTGGGCTCTTTGTCGCCAGCTCAATGCGTCAGCACAAAACACCGTTCTGGTAAGTTTGCTTTTGACCACCAGCATCACCTTCGTGCGTAACCGTTTTCGTTTGATTTGCTACAGGTGGGCTCTACAGCGACGGATATGGCACTAGGCCATAACTCGGGCTGCGGACTGTCTATTGGCTTTCTTGGAGGCGGTGTTTCAAGAATCGAAGACCTCAGTGTGGCTGCTGACGTCCTCGTTGGCTCTCTCGACAAGATTGTGAAAGTGCTCTTCCAGTACACTCAACAAGCCTTGCGCACAGAGCAATAGGCCATAAACATAAATTGACATAATCTGCCTTCAAATGATAACACGTTCCCAGCGATGGACATTACTATGTTCTCCTCAGTTCTGAAACGTGACGACACTGACGATTTCGTCAATGCGTGTCGGTTCGCCATACTTTATTCTTCAATTCATCATACGTAAGTGGGTACTCTTCTTCCACGTTGTCTTTGCGCTTGAGCTCCTCCATCGACAGATGAGGAGGCTTGAGCCCAGCATATCGATATGGTTGCTCCTTGGACAACACTGCTGTGATGCTTTTGAGCGTTGGGGCTTTTGATTCCACGGCGTTCGCAGCAGCACTGGCACCAATGCCACCGAATGTCAAATCGATCGTTGGGACAACGAAGAATGGCGGAGATGGCACTGCTGGTGGTGCCGCGGCCGTCGCAGCAGCTTCCCCTGTTGTTGCTGCCTGGGACTCGTTGGCATCCGTATCAGTCTTGTGCCGACCAGTCAAGGTGCGTCTACCAGATGCCGATTTGGCGCGTGGGTCATTCTTGGCGTTGGCAAGCGCTTCTGCTGCAGCTGCTTCTTCGCGTTCCTTCTCTTCTTCCAACCGCTTGGCTTCTAATTTCGCGTGATACCTTTGCAACACGTTGACCGTCTGCTCTTCAATGTCCCCAAGGATTTTCTTCACATCACTGTCGTCTAGGTACATTATCCATCCATGATCAGTGAGCCCATCCGCGCGTTGAATGTCAGCTTGAACTCACTGTGCAGCTCGGGACACCCAATTCGTGAGTGCATTTGCAAAATTGCAGGCTTGAGCGCAGTCAGAAAGCTCTGTAGCTCGTGATTGGCCTCTTCCTTGTGCTTCTTTTGATCAATTGTAAACTAGGACACCGAGAACTTTCAAAACAACTCATTCCTACCGTCTTGTGATGCTGCATTTAGCTACCTGCAGCCGTGACTTTAGTGCTTCAATTCGATTCATCCTTTGAATGTCGACCGAATCCTTGCGCTGTTTCAGACTGTGCGACATTCGCATGAAAAAGTGTGGGGACAGTGACGTACACTCGTAGTTATGCTTACCGTCCAATCTCTTCTCGCAGTTTGGCGCTGATCTGTCTGTGATTTTCGATGTCTTCGGCCAGCTGGTTGACGTGCTGGATGCGCTCGAAGTGCTCGATTTCCTGGTTATTGAATGCGTCAATCATTTCAGACACAGTCTTTGTGCCAGAAACTTCGTGGATCTTTTCGATGAACGTGCGATTCTCTTGGTACTTGGTCAGTAGCACGTCGGTGGCAATCTTAGCTTGACCGGTTTTCCAGCGCCCACGCGTGACACGCGTTCGCAAGACATTCTCATGCGAATCCGACACACTCTTCATCATGTCATTCTCGCCCAGATGCTTGTACTTGTCAATGTCGACAGGTTCATCCGCTTCCTTGTGATGCAAAGCAAGCTCTTTCAATTCATGCAGCAACTCAGTGGCTCGGTCGTCGCATTTCTTCTCCCACGTTTCTCCATCCTGGCGCACGGCCTCGATCTCTTGTTCGACCTCCGCAACTTCTTCGCGCAGCTTCTCGATCTCGGCGGCAACGCGATCCACCTTCTGCTTCTTTGATAGAGCTTCGGCGGCAATTTTCGAATATATGGCATCCATTCGAGACCGTTCAGCACGATGAGCGTCTATCTGATCACGCAATTTGCGATTCTGGTTAAGTTTCTCGTTGAGCTTGACAATTCTCCGATCAATGTCGTTCTCCATCTTGCGCACACGCGCGATCAACTGCATGTGATTATGATCCAACGCTGCCAGTTCGTATAGCTTCGCCTTCTGCTGAGCCAGTTGACTTTCGTGCCGCTGGATCAAGCGATTCAATCGCAAGACTTCCTTGCGTTCAAGTTCCAAGCGAATCATCACGTTGTTGCCCTGCAGGTATAGATCCGAAAGCTTCTCGGCAACCACATCATTGAAATATGGATCATCTCGCGCAAGCTGGTCATCGAACGATAGCTACAATGGGCACATGGTAACGCTATGTGTGAGGACAGCACCACCTCCATCTACCGCTCATCATCGGTGCGCTACCTCCTCCTCCAGCCGTCTGTTCTTGGCTTGGACGTCTTCAATTTTCTTCGCATACTCATGCAAACAATCGGACAGCTCTTTGGAGTGGCGTCGCCCATCGTCTCGCTCGAGCAACAGCAGTTCCTGATCCAACAAGCTCCCCTGCTGCTTTTTCTTGATCACACTGTCTGATGACGCGCGTTGCATGACCTGCTAGTTGCCAATGCTTGCAAGGAGCGCACTAACGACTCCACTAGTGTCGCCGATGACTGTTGTGCAAGCAGCTAAACAGCCTTCTTCTCGATACAATATGTATTTCTGTCACATCCACCAGTGTCGAAACGACTCATTCTACCACATCACATCTCCCTACCACTCTGCCCTCGCCGCCATCACTGCAGTGACTGCAGCACACGATGTATCGCACTTTTAACGAGCAACGTTGATCACTGCCGATATGTAGACGACCATCAAGTCAAAAGGCTGTGTGTCCATCCATGTTGCAGTTGAAGTGTTCTATGCAAGTCAGTCATCTCGATTGCTCATTGGCCATAATCCCGTCGCTTCCAGCCAATCACACACGTCTCTGCCGCCTTCGTACTTAGCCGCAGCGCCACCACGGGGAAGAAACCGCTGCACGTTGGGCGGGAAAACGCCGGCGCTGAAACGCATTGTGTTGCCCGCGCTCGCGGCGGCCACAAGCGCATTACGACCGAGCACGCGCCTTCCCGTCGTCTGTCTGTGACCGACCACTGGACTGGCACCAGCAAGCACGCGCGTCGCCAGAGCCATCGAGCCCAGGAAGCGTGCGTGGTTCATGGCAACCCATGGCGCAGTGGCCGACCGGGACCCAATGTCAATGATGAACCAGTCCGTGGGCAGCGCACCTGCGTCGCCATCACTGGCGGCGTCGCCGCCGTCACGCAGCCGCAGCGCCAGCAACACCACGCCGCTGCACGCCAGCGCGCCGCCGCCCAGTAAGAAGCAGCGTCCGTCGCCATCGCCGTCGCCAACGCCGTCCCCGGCGTCGCCCAGCTCATCGAGCGCCGCGGCCGGGATCTGTGTGGGCGCGAGAGCCAGTGCGACGAGTAACTATAAACCGAAACACCATAACCCCGGCGCGTACCCTCCGCATAACCCGTCGTTGTCGGCGGCGGCGCAGAACACCCCAACCATGCAGCTGAGCGATCATGGAAGTGATGACCATCAACGAGGGGGCGCCCCCTGTGCTGCGCCTGCGCCAGCAGAAGCGCATGCGCGTGATGGCAGAGCGTCGCCCTCGTCACGCCCCACACCAGCGACTGCTGCAGCTACGGCTGCACCAACAGTAGCGGATCTGGTGATTGATGCGTCGTCCGAGCAGGCACTGACGGAAGATTCGTTCCTGTCGTGGCTGCTGGATCAAGTACGAACTGCAATGGATGGAGCTGCGTGAAGGTTGCGAAGAGTGAGTGCTAATGCTGGTGGCTGTTGTTGTTGATGATGTTGCAGAAAAGCCAAGGTGTTGGTGCCAGCCAAATGCTCGACGTGCTGGGCCTCGGCGTGTCGGACGGCATTGCGGTTGATGATGACGAACTGTGGGAAGCCATGATCTCCATGGGCATTCGCTTGATCCAGCCATCTATTCCGGTGAGTTGATGGACGGGAACAGTGAATAGGAGCGGTTTTCTTGAACAGACGATCTTACGGTGTCCGCGACGCATTGGTGTGAACAGGCTCGCAATAAGTTGACTCACGTTAACACGCTCCAGGACGTCGTGCAGCTGCTACGCACGTCCAAGAAGATTGTGGTGCTCGCTGGTGCTGGACTGTCAGTGTCGTGTGGGATTCCCGACTTCCGATCCGAGAATGGTATCTATAACGTAAGTGGATTCGTCAATGCTATGATCATCCCAAACATACTCAGCTAACGCTTTGCAATACCTCAGCGTTTGGGCGAATACAACCTTCCAAACCCGCAGTGCATGTTCGGTGCGTTTGCCTCTCGGCACGGTGATCACTGGTGTTGTTGCTGACACTTCAATGCCTCTTCCAGACATCGACTTTTTCCGATCCAATCCGCGACCTTTCTTTGCATTTGCGAAGGAACTGTTTCCTAAGTCCAAAGGGTTCACGTTCGTGCCATCCCCAAGCCACTACTTCCTTAAACTTCTCGAAGATCGTGGCCAGTTGCTGAGGATATACAGCCAGGTATGCTGCCAACTGCTTTCCAGTGCGACTGTTCACATACCCACGTAGCCGTTTCATTTTCTACAGAACATCGACATGCTCGAACGTGCCGCTGGCATTTCCCATGAGCGAAGCATTCTTTGTCACGGATCTTTTGAGACCGCGACCTGCTTGGCGTGCAAGAAAGTGTATCCCAGCGAAGCAATCCGTGAAGACGTCATGAAGCAACAAGTGCCAATGTGTACAGTCTGCCATGCTGAAGACGGAATCATCAAGCCCGACATCGTTTTCTTTGGTGAATCTCTTCCTCGCCGTTTTCATGACTCGATCAAGAATGACGAAGATGAGGCTGACCTCGTGTTAGTCATGGGCTCGTCGTTGAAAGTGAACCCGGTTCGAAGCCTTGTCGGTCGGATTCGCAAAGACACACCTATGGTGCTGATCAACCGGTAAGTCGCCGCGCTGTTGCTCTTGGTGAAGGTGGGGCTAACCAGAAATCTGCTGCATCTAGTGAACCGGTTGGTCGCCCCCACAAATTTGATGTAGAATTGTTAGGTTATTCAGATGAGATAGTTCAAGAGCTGTGCCGTCAGCTTGGGTGGGAGTTGCCAAGACCAGATCCAGTGCTCCTCAGCCAGTCAAACCTGCCCGAAAGCGTTCTCCAAACTCCTCGAACGACCCCGACGGCTCCGTTGGACTTCGAGTTCGTTCCGCCGTGCCGACACTTGTTCAATGGCTCGAAGGCAAATAGCAGCTCCAGTGACGAAGACGATGATGAAGATGACCGCAGCAGTAGTAGCAGCAGTCCATCGGCTCGTCAGGAGCACATGCCCATGGAAGAAGACATCGACATTGCCAATGAGGCCGAAGCACTAGGCGCCGACCATCGATTGGGGCTTCCTTCCTCTCAGAGCGACGACCATTACATGGTGACCGGCAACGCAGCACATCAAGTGGAAATTCTGTTAGGCAACGATAGTTTTGAAACCCTGGACACTGATAGTGACATGATGCATCGTCATCAGTGAAGCTTCAGTTTTGTCCATGGTCCGTCGTCTCGCACACGCAGTTGAAAAGCGGACGTGTATGTAATCCAGCTAGTGTAGTTAGTGAACAAAGTCGTTCGATCGCGGTGAGGCGACAACCTAGTGACTTGTTTTTGGAGCATTGTGATTCTTCTACTGGGCATCCACAGCAGCGATCATCACCGGCCGGATCGTTCGACTTGTCGGAGTGCGCATCAACGCCATCACTTGTCCTTTCACAGCGACTTGGTTTCGGAACAGCTCCTGCAGGCGGTCGCATGCACAGAAACCTCGGGCTCGGAATGCCGACTTCGGGCGATCGTACACAGCAGACGTGATAAACCCTAAGAGCTCATGCTCCTCTTCAAACTGGTCTTTTTCGTATGCGAAGCCATTCCAGGACCCGTCTTCTTTGTATTTCTTGACATCTTCAGCGGTGGGAACGTAGAGCATCGTGTTTTCAATCACGGTTCCACGACGAGGAACCGCGAGCACAACACTAACCAGAGTCGGCAGAGCAACTGGCACGTGGGGCTTCACTTCCGGTTCCACAGCAGTAGCAACCATGTTGTTCTTCGTATAAAAGCAGAATGGCTCCATGTATTGCTCACCGCGCAAGACACACGTCGACACACGGTTGCGATATGCGACGTTGTTCTCACCACCGTCTTCGTCATCGTTATCGGCAGCACCTGGGAAGAGGAGATCCCAGTGCGGTTGAAACGGGGAGACGACGCCGTTTTTCTCGAACGCGATACGCTTGGCCTTAGGTTTGCGCTCTTGATCAGCTACTGCTTGTTGTTCCAGCGCTTCCCAGTGCTCACGACCGGCATTTGTGTCTGGGAAATCTCGGGGGAAACTGCGAAAATGTTCAACCATCAGATTCCGGGACGACCCGCATATTTCAATCACTGCTTGCAAACTCACCTTCGTAGATGCGCCACAGTGGAAATCGCAGCATCTTCGTCTAGCCCGATAACCATCGCTCGTTTAAAGGACATCCACTTGAGAAGGCTCGGCGCATATTCTGGAAGCGTAATCAAGTCCCAACCACCGCTGTGTGGGAAAGGTGAAACCTTCTTCACCACAATGAGAGGAACATCGGGCGCTGAGGCTTGCTGGACGTCTGCCTCCTGTTGATTCAGTTCATGATCCTTGCGGAAACGTCGCGTCGCAGCGACACGGCCTTGCTTCGCCCACAACTCGGAACACGGAACCACGGTCGACTCCTCAGCGTTCCACGGCAACCGCTTCATCGTTTTCGTCTTGCCCGTTGACAATGGGAAGGGCATCGTGTTTGAGCTCGTAGTAGACGCCCATTGCAAAATGTTGGAAAGTTGGTCCATGATGCGCTCTGATTCTGGTTCGTCCGCGTCGCAATCTGCGAGGTGCTTCTGGGAGACAGGACACTTGATCTGTTCGTGCAAGATGGACTCCTGGGATGGCTCGTGCATCAGCGAGACGAGTTCAGCACCACTTTCGCTGCAAGGGACTCCCACTCGAGGATCACGAATTTCGACTGAGATGAGTTGGTTTGCGTTGCCATGCTTCCGATCGCTCAATGAGTTACGCAAGATGCGGATATTGTCACCCCCGCAAATTTGATGGATGGATGCCGCTGTGAAGCCGTTCTCGTCACTAGTGCTGGTAGCTTCCGCCATGTCGACGTCCTCCGCCATAGAGCAAGTGCTATGTCCACTACAGAGCTCATCGAGGATGTCGTTTGCCAACTTTCCCCGTAGACGAAAGCGCGCAACGTCACCCCGGCGGTCAACGATAGAGATCCTGCATATTGCAAAGTGTTAGAGCATAAACAAGTCATTTAGTGCCGAAGAACGCACGTACTCTTCGCCTTCATCAACGACAGCTTGGCACGCTTGAGCGATCGCAGTTGCGGCCTCCATGTAAGCAGCGGGATGGATCCACAGCCACAACTGACACGTGCGCGCTTGCCAGTCGCCACGGAGCTGAAACTGGATGTTTCCATCGTCACCAGCGATAAAATCCTCCGCAAACGGACGCCACATGAAGGTAACAGGGCAGATAGCTCCATGTGGAAACTGGTTGGCATGATACAGCACGCTCTCGCCTTCCAGGTTGCCCGCGAGGAAGCGGCTCTCGTGGAAATCCGACCCAGCGGGGTCCTACAGCATCGTTGACACCGATTATGACGCTTAGATCATCAAGCATTCCAGGATTCTAGCCACACACAGCACACGTACCGACACAAGCTGCAGCGCTTCCAGAATGAGTTGTGGGTGCCCCTGCAGCTCCAGGAGCCCAAGATACGAGGCATCGTGCAGCGTTGCGTGTGTGCGCAATGCTGTGAGTGCTGCCGACACGCTTTTGTCCGCACGGTGGGCAGGCAGCACCATTCCATACATCTCCTGCATCTTCATTCGCTTGGTGTGCCACGCATGAGTCGGAAGCCAGCGGACCACACGGTTCGCTTCGCTCTCGTCAGTGCCTTGCAGCTTGCTCATTTGCCGTTCACCGGCCAGCACGTGCATGCGACGGGTGTGCTTGCGGCACCGCGATTGATCCTTCTTCTTGGCCTTCTTGCTTGTCTGCGCATTCGCAGATCCATCTTGAGCAGTGGACGGCGCCAGCGCAATCGTGTCTTCTTCTGTAGTTGGCACCACGCGCTGGCGCAGTCGCTGCGGCATCCGATGCGATTTGAACGCGTTTGCACGGCGTCGCCGCTGATTTTTTTGCGTCACCAGCTTGGCGTCCACATATCCATACAGAGGCTTGCTGTGGGCCAGCTCATGCAGCGCCTGGAGCTCGATGGCACGCGCATTGGCGAACTCGAGCACCTGGATCACCCGCGGACCAACCGCCGTGCTGTCCATGATGATCTGCGAACCACGCACCCCAACCGCGAACTTAAGCACTCAACACGAAACGACGCGGAGCTGCTCACTAAGTACGAGGATCCAAACAAATCTTGTCGAGTTACTCTTTTGACTGGCTCAACGTGTACGCTGGGAACAAAATATTGGGGAACTTCTTGCTCACGACCGCGAACTCGTCGAACGAGATGACGCCGTCGCCGTCCTTGTCGCCTTGGGACATGATCGTGTCTGCTTTGCGTGAAACTTCCGACTCGTTGGAAGCCATGTGGTTAGCCTTGAGAATCTTCATCAGTTCCTGGCGAGTAATGACGCCATTGCCGTCTTCGTCGAAAACCATGAATGCAAACTTCAGTTTTTCTTCCTTCTCCGCACCCGAGAAATTCGACAGCGCGATCATGAACTCGCGTACATCAACACGACCAGTCTTGTCGTTGTCAAATAGTCGGAAGACCTTTTCAGTCTGTGGTGATGGATCCACTTGCATGATCTCGCAGAATTCGGAATAGTCAATTTGTCCGGAACCATCTTTGTCTGTTGCTTGAAATCGTTTGTAGGCCTTTTTGACAGATTCTGGTTTAATTCCGTTGTCACGCGCGAACTCTTCGAGGGCAGTTTTTCTCTCGTTCCGAAGCTGGATAGCCTGAGCACTCGACGCGCCTGCACCAGCAGCACCAGCACCACCCGGTTTGTCCGCAGCGCCTGGCGCAGCAACCCCAAGACCAGGAGGGGGTTGCTTGCCTTTCGTCACCATGGCGTAAAATTCGTCGAAGCTGACCTGACCATCGCCATCTTTATCAACCATGCGAATCATTTCGTCGACTTCTTCGTCCGTTGGAGACTCGCCGATATTGATCAGTACGTGTCGGATCTCGGCAGCACCAACATAGTTGTTGTGATCAAGATCAAATGCCTGGAATGCTTCCCATATTTCTTTGTCAGTGAACTTTCCATTCGGATCTCGAGGTGGCTCCGACGGTGCAATCGGCGGAGCACCAGGTATTCCAGGGGCGTTTGTCCCAGGGAGAGGTGTGATAGCTGGACCGGACAGCACTGGGGGAGCTGCTGGTGGAGCTTTGACGCCACCAGGCCCAGCTGCTGACGGCTTCGTGAATTGTGAAGTGATTGACATCTTGCCACCAGGCTGGTTTTGCGCGTCCAAAAGATCGATATCGCCTTCAAATCCTCCTTTGGCAATCCATGGCACAATGTCCACTTTAGCTTGAGCCATGAATCTGTCGTTACCGCCCTTTTCTTTATCCCACACTTCCACAACCATTTCTTTTTCCGTGGAGACGTTAAACTCGAAGCTCTCATTGAATTCTGGATTTTTGCCACCTTTATCGACGACTTTGGTTTGAAAGTTTTGTGTTCCAATGGTGAGCTTGACGTATGGATCGGCAGTATCCATCATGCCAAGCTTTTTCAAATCCAGAGCACGCAGCACCTTGACCGAGAGCTTTCCGAACCTTGCAAACGCACCACTCGGTGCAGCACCAGCTGGCGGAGCACCTCCTGGCGCTCCTGGCATTCCTGGTGGTCCCGGTGGTCCTCGAGGTGGCGGAGGGCCTGGAGGACCCCGCGGTGCGCCAGGTGGCCCTGGTGATCCGCGTGGAGGCATATTCGGCGGCATACCTGGTGGGCCTCGTGGGGGTCCTTGCGAAGAACCGTCGTCGCCCACAGCTCCAGGAATGGATTCTACAGCACTTTATCAGACGCATATTTCGAGCACCTTGAGCCAAAGGAACCTACCTCCCATTCCAGGGGGTCCAGGGCGTGGAGGAGGCCCTCGCGGCGGTGGTCCTCCTGATCACGAACCGTTTAGTTATGTGACAACTAAAACATGACCTTGGTTGTGTACACTCACCTGGTGGTCCTCGCGGAGGCATGCCAGGTGGCTGTCCTGGGGGTCCACCTGGAGCTCCAGGCGGTCCTCGAGGAGGCATTCCTGGAGGAGCTCCAGGCACCCCTGGTGGACCACGAGGCGGCATACCTGGGGGGCCACCTGGAGCTCCTGGGGGCCCACGCGGAGGCATTCCTGGTGGCATACCTGGAGCACCACCAGGTGGCCCCCGCGGTGGCATACCTGGAGGCATCCCCGGTGGTCCTCCGGGAGGTGGTCCACGACCTGGCATGCCAGGCGGTGGTCCTCCGGGTGGCCCACGACCAGGAATACCAGGCGGTGGTCCTCCTGGAGGCCCTCCTGGAGGCCCTCCCGGCGGTCCTCTTGGCATACCCGGCGGAGCTCCGCCTGGCGGTCCCCGCGGAGGCATTCCTGGTGGCCCTCCTGGGCCAGGACCTGCAGGCGGTGGGCCTCTGAAACCTGGTGGCGCTCCTGGTGGAGCTCCTCGTGGCGGCCCACCTATAACATGTGTTTAGTTGAGGAGAATTGAGACCTAGCAGCATTCGACAACAGACCTGGCGGACCACCTTTCCTCAGAACACAACTTGTTAGCAAACTACCCACCACCTATCGCGAGAAAAAAATATTCTCACCTGGCGGGCCGCCCGGGGGTGGTCCTCTACCTGGTGGGGCTCCTGGTGGGCCACCTACGCGGACCAATTAGATCAGGAAAATTGATGGTTCAGATTACATCGTGTACCTGGTGGCGGTCCTCGTGGCGGCGGTGATCCTATCCCCGTAGACATAGTTTAATGTATGCATGCCCACAAAAGCTCTGGATCACATACCTGGGGGACCAGAACCTGGAGGTCCTCCTAGTGCACGAAGAATAGAGGTCAGCTACTTGACGACAATTCACAAAATCAAACAAAACCAGACCTGGAGGAGGTCCTCGACCTGGTGGACCACCAGGTGGTGGCCCTCTTCCTGGAGAAGGTCCCGCTGGTGGAGCCCCTGACGGTGGTCCTCTTCCAGGAGGAGCACCTAGATTTTTCAGCAATATGAGTTGCAATCATTTCACAAATCATGTGATCAGCAAGATGACAAACCTGGTGGGCCACCAGGGGGGCCGCCTGGAGGTGGGCCACCAGGTGCTGGACCGCGTGGTGGGCCTCGTCCTGGTGGTGGTCCACGTGCTTGCGGATAGCCCGAGCCATCAGCACCAGGAGGACCACCAGGTGGGCCACCAGGTGGAGGGCCTCTAGGTGGTGGACGCCCTGGTGGGGCCCCGGGTGGCGGGCCACGCCTGAATTTCACGATGGAAGCGAAGTCAGCACCAATGCCACGTGTGACAGGAAAGTTGTAGCGTTGCTCACGGTGGTGCGCTCATCAATGTTGGCTGTCGGTTCGTGTGCGTTACGTGAAGCCTTTGCCAGTCTCGTTGTTCTGCTTGACGTTCAGATTGGTGTTGGCACTCAACTCTAGCGAGGAAGGCACGTTACTCTATTGCACGGGCATTTGGTTCCTGAAGGCACCGACAAGTACGCAGCAGCTCAGCAGCACGCGTAGCCGTATTGCTTGCTTTCGTGCGGCTGCCAGCGCGATGCGTAGCTGTTCCGAAAGGTCGTCCGACTGCGATGGGTTATAACAGCGCGAAACGACCTGAAGGCACGAACGCTAATGCATTAATTTTTCGGTTGATTATTGTGAGGATCTCCAAAACTTCCCTGAGGTGCTGAATGCGACATCTCGAGAATGCTCTATCGTTTGATCATAATTAACGGAGTTCATAACTTCGGCGCACGACGAATCAGGCGAGAGATACGTGGCGTGATGGCAAGCGTCAAGGCCAGACGCAGCGGCTCCGTGAACTTCGTCACGATCCAGGCAATCAGGAAGCTGCCTGTCTTCGGCCCAACGCGCTGGACATCGAGGTGCTTTGCGATTCCGAGGTCCTCAGCCAGCGTCACAAACCTGCGGGTGACATCGCTCGTGAATACGGGTGACCAGAGCAATCGTGACGTAAGTTCACTTACTTGTTCGTGGCCGTCACAACGTTGAATTCTTGCGAAGCATTCTCTCCGTCCGACCGAGACACGCGCGCCGTGCTCACCCATCCCTTTTCGATCGCCACATAGATCGAACCCAACACAACGCCGTACATTGTGAAATAGGTTCCAATGGCGACGACGCCATACTTTCGCCACAGATCCTTCAGGCGTTCCCAGTGCGTCATGTTCTGCTCCGTGACAGCTTTGGACACCGAAGACGATGAAGAAGACGTTGCGCAGTGGCGAGTATTCCACACGGAGAAGCGAACCAAAGGCACCGGGTGGCGCTGGAGCGGGACAAGATGGCGAGTCGCGACAATCGGTTGCTTCGCTGCGATCAGTGAACGCTGGGAGAAGGATGGGGCGAGAGCACCATTGCCCAAGAACGGCGCACGAGCACGACTGACCGTGCACAACAGCGCCGAACGCGCTTGGCGTTGGCCGACCGAGCCCAACATGAGCCGCTGGGCAGCCAGCATCTTGACGCGACTTATGGGTCTCGCAGCCGATGACCGAGTGCGAAGTCGGATGCCCAAACGTCATTTTTGACGTCCAAAATGTGAACTCCGACGCATCAAATGATGGAGGCACAATCGCCAAACACAGCCACGGGTGACGCATCCTCGTCGGCGGGATGATGATGACAGTATCAATTTCCAGAGTTGCTGGGGGCAAAGTTCTCGAGTGTTCGTTTGCAGAAAGTAACAGGGTATTGTAATTACCACCAAATATACAAAATCACCACAGAGCGAAGTGGTTTTCCACCACACCAAATGCCTGCTTGACCGCAATCTCGACCTTGGTGCCTTCTGGCGTGGTGAACGCAATGCTGCCATCGAAGACACCGTACGGCTGGATGAAGTCACTCTCGACGAGCAGCAACTTCGTGTGATCTTCACGGCTGCCACGTGGGGTGAAGGTTAATTGGACGCTTTCTTCCTTGCTGTTCCATTCCACAAAAACGTGCAGTTAGTGACTGTGCGAGGAGCGTTCGCTAGTCGCGAATCATATCAAAGGCGCAGATACTCACACATCGGGCATTGTCGACACTTTCCACTGGTTTTTGAGCGGCTCGGTCTCTGGGATTGCGAAGTTGACGCCGCGCATCACGTACACTTGTCCATTAACCCAGATCGCGTTCTCCTGCGATTCGCCATCGATGTCGTAAACGTCCTTGCTGAAGTTGATTCCAACATTCGCCTCTTCCGTCACCGGCGTCTTGCCTTGAACAGTTGTGGTGACCAAGGCTCGGAAGCTGGACGACGCCCATTTCCAGCGCGTGCAGCGCAGCGTCATGCTTCGCGTCCAGTCGATGCCAGCCAAACCGCGCCTTGTCTGGAGATCGACGCTGACGTTGCCGAATGAGAACGAACCCGATGCTAGGCTACCAGCTCCTTTGTGCACGTAAGCTGGTCGCATCGTGTCATTCCCATTTGGAAAAAGCACCATCAGCGCTTCTTCTTGCCGCATGAACACGTCGGCCTGCAACTGCTTAGCCTCCCCGTGGATGACGCCAATAGTGGTGACATTCGCCTTCACGGACCATCCGCGGCGCTCCGAGTCGTAGCAAAACGAAACGAAATCAGGAGACAGAGACTTGAACGACGTGCAGACCGATTTGTCGATTGACGACGACGCAAAGGACAACCCCAGGTCACCTGGCAGCCGTCCTTGCCATTCGAACTTCTCCATCTCGGGCGATGTCTTGTCAACGACATACAAAAAGGCGTCGTTAGCGTATCCGAGCTTGACGATGGCCGACCCAATGAAGAAGTCCTTCGTGTTGACCGACTGATAGTGCCAGTACTTGGTCTGGAAGAGCGTCTGAAGCTTGAGCTTCCAATCGGCGTCGACATGGAACTCCACCTGCTCAAGAGGCTTCTTCCATCGCCCAAACGCATAGGTCTGATGCTCAGCAGAGAACACGCGATCACCGTAGCGGGAGATCTCATGCAGTTCGCGAGGAAACAGCGCGGCAGCTGTTGGTCGAGGCAGGCGATCCGCTTCCGTTGGCAGCAAGTACGCCACAGCAACGCCAAGTGCTGCAATGGCTCCAATCAGAGCACGCGGCAGCCACGACGTTCCGCTGACTGACGCAAGCTGCTTCTTGTCCTTCACGCTTTGCTTCTTGCTCATGGCGCCTCCGTGCAGGTTTCCGAGTGAGCCACCAGCACGTGTCCGCCAACGCCGGTCGGTAAGGCGGTCGTGTGCCTAACCAGTCTCATGGTGGAACTTCAAGAGGTGTCCTGCCATTGGCAGAAATATTTCATCGACGACCACGAAAATTACATTTTGCACGAGATGATACGTAATATTACGAATCATATTGGTTAGAGCCAATTCGTACTTTGGTTGATAAGTGCCTTTATGTTTCACGTGGTCTCAAAATATGAGAAAACGTGCCACGTTTTCGAACCTAAGTGAATTTACATTTCCAGTATGCAATAAGTATGCGAAAAAAATTATCTCCATTTTCCAGTATGCAAAATGTAAATTCACTTAGGTTCGAAAACGTGCGTGGTGTTCAAAGCTCTGATTCTAAAAAAACATTAATGGCGCATTGTGCTCATTCGGATTGAGGGGTCTCATATTAACTGGTACAGTGCGCGTAGAAAGTATAACTGCAGAAGCAATTCTGCCACCACAAGCAAGTATGGCCAGCAGCATCGCTAGGAATCGGATCAGCGGACTCAATTCCGAACCTCGAAGTGTGCCAGTGCTTTAAAGGCAAATTGAATACATCAAGCCGTGAAGTGACGACAGATCCAAACTATGCCCTTGCAATATGTATAAACGCGGTGAGTGTTCAATTTTTTGTAGCTTGTTTCTCCCCCTTTCTTCAGGATTGCCGACGCTACTCGAGTCGGCATGCTCTTAACGAGTTCTTCCAAGTAGTCGGCCGCGGTTTCCGACCACGACAACGCCACCTGTCGCTTGAGTTGCTCGACGGTGTCGAATTGGCGACTACCATGATACACTTCGCGCGCCAAAAGCCCCTACACGTTCTCAATCAGGTTGAGGTCGGGGCTCTTGCTCGGCCAATCCATCACGGACACGTTGTTCGCTCTCAAAAATGCCTGGGTGTACCGTGAAACATGAATCGACGCGTTATCCTGCTGAAGAAAATGACCTGATTTCACCCGCTTTTTCTTGGACGCTTTCGATATATGGAAACAAGTACCGCGTGAACGTAGAGCTGTATTTGGTCGAGTTCTGTCTTCCGATCAACATTGCCAAGCGCGACATCCCGTAGCGTGAAATTGCAGCCACAACATGACGCTTCCACCATCACCAACGCGCCTCGAGTGAATTCCCGGGTCCTGGCGCAGGTCTCGCCAGTAATAACGGAAGCCATCGGGACCATCCAAGTTGAATTTCTTCTCATCTGAGAAGATTGTATGATCCCAGATGGCTCCGTCTCGAATGTGCTTGGTGGAAAACTGACGTCGGGTCTTCCGGTGACTTTCGCGAACATGCGGGGCGACCTTTTGCTTTGCTTACTTGACATATTTGGATGTTCGCAGCACGTGGAAAACGGTCGAAGGCGACACGAGGACAAAAATGTATCGCGCTCTGTTTTGCGGGCATGGCCTTCCGTAGCGCGTTTTGATGGCTCCGGATCACGCACATAGTTGCGGACGCTCAAGTCGGAGCGCCCCACACGTCTGGCAATCTCGCCAATGGCTGCGTTGGCATGGTGCCAGGCTTAAAGTTTTCTGATCTCGATATCGGTACGATGTGTGCCTTTGGGAATGTTCCAGCACTACCGGGAATCCGCGCAAATAGGAGCGGGAACGCCATAGCGCCGGAAACGTGGGGATATTGCATTTTACCGATTCACTGCTGCGGTCGGCCGCCGTCGTCGTGAGCAACCACTAACCGCTGTGCACCCATACATTGTGGCGTCGG